>WTXE01000380.1:0-22155 GCA_022496225.1 Russula aff. rugulosa BPL654 | reverse complement strand
CCTTTCACAGGACACCCATTCGGTCGGTCTGTGGCATTCTCGCCAGATGGCCAGCACATCGTCTCAGGTCCGATCAAACAATTCGTGTGTGGAATGCCACGACAGGAGAGACAGCGGCAGGCCCTTTCACAGGCACACCCAATTCGGTCTGGTCTGTGGCATTCTCGCCAGATGGCCAGCACATCGTCTCAGGTCTCTCGATAAACAATTCGTGTGTGGAATGCCATGACGGGAGAGACTGTGGCAGGCCCTTTCACAGGGCACACCATTCGGTCTTGTCTGTGGCATTCTCGCCAGATGGCAGCACATCGTCTCAGGTTCAGGCGATGAACAATTCGTGTGTGGAATGCCATGACGGGAGAGACAGCGGCAGGCCCTTTCACAGGACACACCAGTTGGTCTCGTCTGTGGCATTCTCGCCAGATGGCCAGCACATCGTCTCAGGTTCACACGATCAAACAATTCGTGTGTGGAATGTCCATGACGGGAGAGACAGCGGCAGGCCCTTTCACAGGACACACCAGTCGGTCTCGTCTGTGGCATTCTCGCCAGATGGCCAGCACATCGTCTCAGGTTCAGACAGATCAAACAATTCGTGTGTGGGAATGCCATGACGGGAGAGACAGCGGCAGGCCCTTTCACAGGACACACCGTTCGGTCTGGTCTGTGGCATTCTCGCAGATGGCCAGCACATCGTCTCAGGTTCAGAGGATCAAACAATTCGTGTGTGGAATGCCATGACGATAGAGACAGCGGCAGGTCCTCTCACAGGACACACCGGTTCAGTCTGGTCTGTGGCATTCTCGCCAGATGGCCAGCACATCGTCTCAGGTTCAGCGATAAAACAATTCGTGTGTGGAATGCCATGACGGGAGAGACAGCGGCAGGCCCTTTCACAGGACACACCGGTTCGGTCTTGTCTGTGGCATTCTCGCCAGATGGCCAGCATGTTGTCTCAGGTTCGGGCGATCAAACAATTCGAGTTTCAAATGTTACAACAGGGAAAACAGAAACTCAAATGATGTTGACTTCACTGATCACTTCATCATCAATGACGAGGGATGGATATGTGGTAGTAAAGGTGAACTTTAATGTGGATCCCATCAGTACATAGGGATATCTTCACCGTCCAAGTACTATTTGGATTTCCGGCAAACGTGGAACCAGTCTCAATCTTTCTAATTTTGTGCATGGACGCAGTTGGGCTACTTGTATTGATACGCAGATATAATACTACAATAATCTACGGTTTTCATTGTAGATCCTCATAAAGCGGACTATACGGCAGTAAATCCGCGTTGCTTTAGCAATTCAATAAACTTGGCACAACAAGACTACATTGAAGACTTTAAGAACACAATTATGACCCGATGTTGTCTTTCTGTGAATGACTGGGATCGTTTTGCTTGAAGATAGACGGCTGGTCAATAGGTAATTCGTAGGACGGAGCGTGCCTCATAGAGCTAAAAATGAGCCTGCCATACATCACATAACATGTTGGCGGAACAATCCTGGGTAGCATGCAAGATGTCACGAGGATTCAGGCCAAGACAAAGCTCTATAAATATCGATTCGACTTCCATTGAGATCCTGGCGAGACCGATGCCACGAGCGGTTGGTAGGTGCGAGAATGCTGGACGTGAATTCCGTCACCGCCATAGATCACCCGTCCTTCCTAATGTCAACTCGGAGTCCAGCAGCTTGGAAGCGCGGGGAAGCAGGATCATTTTCGCTGATGATCTCTGCAAGCACTGCACAGGCTTCCACCACTGCGGCCTTCGACTCCACGCTCTTGGCTGGGTCCTTTCTTTCCTCGGCTTTCTGGGAGCAGATCGAGAAGCGTGTGCCCTTGACGGCGACTAGCTGGTACTCACTTCTCACTACTGCAAATGTCATTTCGGAATGGTGGTCGCGGGACAGATATTAATAAGGCCCCATACAGCAGCGGAATAATTTCATAAGCGCCCTATCGCACCCCCGCCGTCGCCGGTCGTCCCTCTTTCATCTCACCGCTCACCATTTCACTGGACGACGTCTCAATCTCGTAGCCCCAGCTTAGCTTCAGCGCATGCCGATAAGATCCTTGATGACGTTATGTGTATCCCTGCGCGATGGACGTTGAAACCATCTGGAACCGCACCTCATTCACGCGGCGGATCACGCCCTTCTTCCTTCTGCTCTACAACCCGTTGCTTTTGCTTTCTCTTTTTCTTTGCTAATTGTTGTCGTATTACCACTGTCATCTACATATCCTGTTTACCCTCACTGTGTAGCATAGGTGCTTGGAGTAAATCCCTTACTGTAGTGCCAGTACGCCTTGCAGGAAGCATTCAAGCTCCGTATGCGCGGTAGTAGGGCAGGTTGAGTGAAATCTCGCGCCATCGGTCACAAACATGAGAGACAGAAGAGCTTAAAATTTGTGGGGAGGGTTCGAAGTCGAGAACCTCAAAGGAGGGAAGAAGGGAGAATATGATACAAAGTATCACAGTAAGTAGACTCGACAAGAAACGAGCGCATTCCGATAGATCTTCATCGTGTGGGCGGACTCTTGCAAGTATGTTATCTTGTTTTCGACAGCACGAAGGTGGCTTTCTGGGAAATTAGGCAGGTCTCGTAGGTCCATGATGAAAGCAGTAGCTCATTCAAGTACTCCTGTTTTTACGTAAGGTTTGAGTCAGCTGTAAGTTACCACTGACGATACGATAGAGTTCTAATTCTGATTCTGTGATCACGTTTACGCCGGTTCACTTTACTGCTTCTTTTTGAATGGGACATCCAATATGTGTATATCGTAGGAGGTACAGCTGTAGTCCGCAACGTGGTGCTTGGCGGATGAGTGGCGGCACGTGGCGTGATGGTGTAGATAGGATGGGTGCTGCGGATGTGGAAGAGTCGTCCAAATAGGGGAAGAGAGAGAGGGAGGGAAAAACGAGAGGGAAAAGATATCCTCGGCCGAGATCGTGTGGACAGCGGTTCCACCGGACGATCGCCGAGAACTGAAAGGCACGCTAAATGAGAGATGAAAGGAAAGTCAAAACGATAGGATTAGATTGATAGGTAGATAGATCTCCTCAACGAGTAGGGGCGTCCTATATACATACGCGTGTGTCTAGTGTCGGCGACCTCGGAGGTGGCTACATAAAGGAAAGTCTAAAATGGGATGATAAAGGGAGCGTACGGCTGCCGCGTGGTGGCAACGTTATGTCTTGTGTCGAGCGCAAGGCGATAAGAACAACGAGAAGAAGAAAAGAAAAGAAAAGATATCAACAACAACACGTGACGGCGGGCGCTCCGACGCGGAAGTCCGTTCCGTTCCAAGCCCAGCCCCGACGCACTCCTTACAATGGAGAACGAAGAGAAGGTGTGAAGTGACGGTGTCCCATGGCCGATACACGAGACGTTAGGAATTGAACGCAGTGACGCCCTCAAGGCGAGCGATGCCAAAATCGCCAGACCGCTGTTCACCTGTTCTCTCAATTGGAGTAGACGAAGGCAGTTGGACATAACGCACCAACGTCCGCAGATTATAGATCCCACTAGCCCTCCTCCCGTTAAATTGTCCCGTACGGGAAGTGACGAGGCTCGTAGCAGTCGTGCTCGAACTTCGAATATCATCCTCCGCCACATCCAAGACACCCTCACCAGTGCCAGAACCAACACCGACATCAATGACACTCTGCATGCTGGCAGTCTCCAGGGTCAACTTGCACGATGCGCTAACAAATTTGAGAAACACAGAGTCCTGTAGCTGATGCTTGCGTCAAATATCCGCTGTATGGCAGCTTGCACGCTCTCGGAATTGACGTCCGCAAGAAGTGGATCTGTTGCAGCCTGATGCCTCCGTCGTTGCTGTTCCACCTGCCCTTCAATCTGTGTTCTACCCCGTGTGCTCGGCATACCAGCAAATGCACCAATGCCAAGGAGTGCCGGACCAGGCGGGGCAGCACCGCGTGTGGTAAGAACGTAATCTGGATTTCATGCTCGAGTACCGCGAACCAGCTTGAGCCAAGCGTTCCTGCTAGGACATGCACGGCAGCGACGAGCGCCCGTAAGCATGCCAGATCGCGCCGGCTAAGTCTTGGTGGCTGGGTGCGGCGCCGCGTCCACCACCTCCTGCCAAACCAAGCGTGAGTGCCTCGAGTGAGACGGGGGAGCACAACGAAGCCTGCTGCGTTTCATTAGGCACAGCGATGACGGGTGGTGGGAGTGCGGCTTTCGCGAGGACAGTGAGGAACGCATCACATGTGATGGGCAGTGCGAGGGCAACCTGCGGTGGGAGCGAGTATCTGCAGCGCGCCTAAGTTGAGGTCGGAGAGGTTTGTGGTAATGAGGAAGGAGAGGGCTGCAATAAGCGCGGGCCACCCTGCGTTCAGCATCACACGCACAGTTCGTAGCCCAGCCCGGGTTGGCTCGGTTTCGGGCTGCATAGTAGGGTCGAGGGGGTCCGGTGCACGTACGGGTTTGGTTGAACCCGCGGGCGTTGTAAAGAGGGAAGGGATACCCGGCGAGGCCGTCGGAGAGTGAGACGAGATATTGCATGCCAAGGAGATATTTGTACGCTTCCGACTTGAGCGGCACATCTGCCTTATCGATCCTAACAGAAAGAATACAGGGACAAGAAAAGTTGGCAGCTCATCGGGAGAATGTTAGTCGGGGAGACGCACCATTGCACTTTCATCTCTGCAGTTTGCACGCTCAGGCCAGCCTCAGTGTGATTATCCAACGACGTTCGATGCCGTCGCGCTGGCAGCGTCCACATCTCCGCGACGATGTGGTGGCTATGACGGTGCGATTGAGAGCCGCTTGCAGGTACACCCACACCGTGCATCTGCGCAGAGACGCCGAGCAGGTTGGGACGTGAGGTGACCGGTGCTTGACGGCGGATATAAGGAGGGCGAGACGCTTGCGCTAGAGGAGCTGCCGGTGTCACCGCAGGTTGCCAAGGCGTCGCTACAAAACCTGCACGCATACATACGTATAGAGGGTCGCGTGGTCATGAGTCCTAGATTCGTGCAGCCTGAAACGAAGACGGAGAGCAGTCCATCCGTCAGGGAAGAGAAGAGGAAGCAGAGAACGAAGGCACGTACGACACGTTGCGAAATGCAGTTATTCATTGTTTGGATGGTGGCCAGGATCTCAGAGAGGGAGACTGGGCGCAAGGCGATGTCACTGCCACGCACGCTGAGGTGTTTGTGTCAGTCGAGGAGGCGGGTCCGCACAGGGCATACCACGAGTTCTTCGGGGATTGGCTGGAGTCCAAAGAGTGCTTGTATTTGCCCGCCTGTGATACTGTAGGTCTTCGTTGGACAGGTAAAGCACACAAAGAGAAGATAAAAACGGGAACTCTCTTATTGAGGTGCTTCAGGAGGTCTTAAATACATGAGGGCTCGACAAAGTGTTATAAGATCAAAGAACGCGAGCAAGAAAAGGAGGGGGAAAAGAGAGGACGAGCAAAGGCGAAGCGACGCGTGGCTCCTGCCAGTTTCGATATCACGTGATACTGAAAGGTACACTGTTTCGAGTTGCTCTATACATTTACGGCCTCGGCGAGCATTCTGACCTTCCAGATGGACGAGACGAACACGACGCGTACGCTATGGTCCCGTGACGCGTATCGGATGAACCTGTACGGCAACCACCCTGTGTATTGAGCATCGTCCCTATGGCGCACCCATGGCGTCTTCCTCAGCTCGTCTGAGATGGACGTGAAGATCCGCAGGACGGTGAGAGTGCAACCTCGCTGGATTATAACGCCATCGGCGGCGTGTTCGACTTTTACTTCTTGACTGGCAGTGAGACCGATCCGCCGAGGTGGCGAGCAGTATGCTCAATCGCTGGCCCGACGCTGGACACCTGCTTAGGTGCCATATTGGTCATTTGGTCTTCATCAATGCCGGTACGGGTATAAAGGTCCGTTCAGCGTCTGTGAGCAAGTGACAGGGCACTGACGGGGCTTCTTCTGGAAGAATACATTACGTTTCACGTTTCACTGGCCAAATACTGTCGTGACGCTCCACCTCGCTTCTCAGCCGGGCTGATGGTTAGCCAAATCAGGATTGTTGATATGTTCTACCGATGAAACTACTCGGCACTCTGGTCCTGTCTGAGGGCTTTCTTGAGTAACAGCTGCCGGAACACATCCCGCGCCTGAATCGTCTCCTTCTAGCGGCCGAGCATGTCATGAGGAGATGCTGAGGTTCTATTTTAATATAAACCCTCGATCGACTCCTCTCAAAACGCGCCACCCCGCTCTTTGCCGGGAATGACACGTGCTCAAATTCCTGCTTCGCGTCTAACACGCGTCGTTCCGCCTAAGTGGCACAGTTCCTTATATGTGGACTGCGGAGGTCAACGTAAAAGACGCACCTCGCCGATTGGGGAATATGAGTGTCTGAGACGATCGCCTTTTTCAGCCGCGACCTTGCCTTGAGCACGGTACCCTCGTGCGCATGCTTGACCAGCGGAGATCCGTCTGCATCGGCATTCTGCCATGGGTGGTACACTCGCACACGCGAACTAAACGCCATCAAGTGTTATGAGCAAACAGGTCAGCATCCGTGGCATCGAATAAACCCGTTCATGACGCTCACCCGAACCGAGTTGACGAGACGAGCAAATGGATGCCGCGCCGACAAGGATTTTGCCTGCGGTGCGATGGAACTTTGGCGGCTTTTTTGTTTCACGCTGGAGCGGCAAGGTCGTTTTGGAACCATTTGAGTGCGGTAGATACGTCATTCAATTGTCACGGCGTAGCAAGCTTTTGTGATTGGCAACTCTGTGAGCTTCAGTAGCTCCGCAATGTGTTTTAGAGGCGGTTTTTCTGCGTTTGTTGAATTGAAGGCGATGTCTTACGTTGAGAATGAAAATTATACCACATGAAGCGCGTGAAGGCTCGTCATTAAGTCAAATTCCACAAGCGGATCACCATCGAAGTTCCATCTCCACCCTCGTTGTATCGATCATCCCCATCCTCGTACGAGTCACTATCCTAGTCGCCATACCAAGTACCCCGCCCGTCACGAAATCATCCTCATTCCCAATTCCTCCGTACAAGTTGTAAAACAACTTCC
Organism: Russula aff. rugulosa BPL654; assembly: GCA_022496225.1. Classification (NCBI taxonomy): domain Eukaryota; kingdom Fungi; phylum Basidiomycota; class Agaricomycetes; order Russulales; family Russulaceae; genus Russula; species Russula aff. rugulosa BPL654. The sequence continues at coordinate 15,085 of WTXE01000380.1, read as the reverse complement.
TCGACTCCTCTCGCGTTGATTCTCGCACGTCGACCACTGGCACAATCCCGGCGAGCAATTTGATTGCGCGTTTCCATCCACCGCCCATGCACAAATCGAGGCGTACCAGTGAAACTCCTTCCACGCGTTCGATGAGTGTGTCGGGCAGATGAAGCATCGTTTCCTGATTCAACGGGACCTGCTGGAGGGAAAACCGATATGGGTTAGACGGAGTACATAGGTTGATCGAGTCCCAGAGTGGTCGCCAGATGCTTGAGTCTGAATCAGAACCTTCTGAGTGAGTCCAAGTCCGTGTCTTCCAAGTGAGGTCATTGGCTCGATTGCGATTGCCCTATCACCTGATACGTGTTCCAAGTGAAAGCCCACATCATACTCGTCAGCCGGGAAGCACGAGTTGGGGAAGAAAGGAACTCATGCCTCGATGTAAATCGTCAACGCATTCAGTCCATCAGCAACATCAGTAGCAGTCCAGAACTGAGTCCCGTGATTGACGCGGCCTTTCAGCGCGTTAAACTTTGTCGCCACCAACGCACCAAATGAGCGAGAGAAGGCGGTACGAAAAAAGTACGAGTTACGAGTTACGACTGGTAAAATGTGAACATTACGATGAGTTTGATTGATAGAAACTTGGCAAGAAGGCGGTTTCAAGTTCCGGCGAGTTCTTCCTTCGTTAGACCATAGAACAAGATCAAACCATATAGCGCAATGAAATGCCGCAAAAACATCGACATAAACAAGATACAGAATAGTCAGAACAACGTACCTGATGCTGACAAAATCTACGGCGTCTAGATGTATCTAGAGTCGGGTGGCCAAGGGGAGGCAGTCCCGGAAGGAAAGAGGGCGGGTGTGAGACTTGGGACTTCAAGTAGAAGCCAGGTGGTGCGGCGGTGCGGCAACAAGTCGAGTTCATGTTCATGGAGAGCGGCAAGAGGGGCGGGCAGATTGGGGAACCCTCGTCGTTGTCGTCGTCATCGATGTCGGCGCGTCGAGTTCAAGAAATGCAGAGTCGCTCCGTCGAACGCATCCCAATGTACGCTTCCATTTGTCCGGAAATGAGACTGGTCAACAGCCTGGGTTTGTCGGAGGCACAAGTCATTTCTGTGATGCGGGAGAGACTGCAAGGAAGAAGACTTCGCGGCACACTATATTAGCTTTCTTTGTCCAAATGGGGCAGCTTCGCCGCACGATCGCCGCTCGCCCGCAGTGATGAACTCGAAGAGCTCCTTGTCGCATGAACCATGCGGTCGCAACATACTCCAGGGGTCTTACGACTTGAAAAATGAGCTAACTCACCGGCCAAGGTTTCGGCAAGAGAATACAGCACGGTGCAGTACTAGTACTAGCTTCAGAAGAACCGAAAGGAAGGAACGAAATTATGGTATATAGGTGGCATATACAGGATTTTGTAAACCTCGGGGGAGACATATCAGATAGCTCAGGCTTGCAAGGACGACCGTATAAAATCGTCGAGGCATTCGCTTAGTCAGCACGGCTATCGGGGTCAGTACACCCGTCTTTGAGTTCAATTACACGTCTATGTACTGTACAGTATATGCACGACTGGATCGAGACCCCAACATACAGCAAAGTACAAGTAGCTGGCTGCGAAGCACGGTCGGAAAGGCCGGGGCCAGCAGACGCTACCGAGCACCTCGAAATAGGCTCGAATACTGTTTCCAAGCCAACGAGTAGGGTATGACCTGATGCTTGCAAAATCTGGTGCAGTGTCTCAAGGCCTGGGCCAACCAGCGGTGCTCTATGCTCGCACTCGATGTGAGTCCACCCGGTATGTCCTGCTGTGCCAGAACGGCCAGCACATGACGATGCACAGTTGCTTGGCAATCACCTGGGCTGCCATACGGTCATGCGGGATGACTATGAAGATGTCGTCCAGAGTGCGGGCCGTTTGCAGACAGATGGACGGTGGCACTGCGGGGTGACGGAGAAGAGAGAAGGTGTGAAGTGATGGCGTCCCATGCGATATCAGATGGCTGGTACAGAGACGTTGGGTATTGAGCGCAGCGACACCCCTAGTCAAGTCGCCTGGCCGCTGTTCGGATGTTCGGATTGTTCTCTCAACTGGGGTAGACAAAGATAGGTGGATATAACGCACCAATATCCGCGGACTATGATCTCCTCACCATCCTCCTGCTAAACCGTTCCGTTCGGGAGTTACGAGGCTCGTAGCGCCCGTGGTCTCACATGGAATATTGTCACCTCCGCATCCAAAACACCCAGCACCGGCACCGACATCAACGCCACTCTGCATGCTGACCATCTCCAAGCTCAACTTGCATAATGCGCCAACAAAATCGTGAGACCCGGAGTCCTCTAGCATGATATTCGCGTCAAACAGCTGCTGTATCATGATGACAGCTTGCACGCTCCCGGAATCGACGTCCACAAGAAGTGGATGTGCCGCCACCTGACGTCTCCGTCGTTGCTGTTCCACCTGCGCTTCAGTCTGTTCCACTACGCTTGCTCGGCGTGCAAGCAACTGCGCCGATGCCAAGGGGTACCGAAACGGCGGGCGGTACCGCGTATGATAAGAACGTAATCTGCATTTTTAATCAGCTCTAGTACCACGAAACTGCTTGAACCAAGCGTTCCGGCTAGGAAAAGCGGCTGCGACGAGCGCCCGTCAGCACGCCAACTTGCGCAGGCTAGGTCCCGCGGCGCCACCTCAGCCACCTCCCGCCAAACCGAGCGTGAGTTCCTTGAGTGAGACGGGGAGCGCAACGCAGACAAATCTGCTGCAGTCCATCGAGCACGGCGACGACGGGTGGTGGGATGTGGCTTTTGCGAAGGCAGTGAGGAACGCGTCACGTGAGACGTGACTGGGGCAGTCCCTGTAGCCCGGGCGAGTCTACAGCGCGCCTAGCACGTCACTGAAGATGGAGTCGGAGAGGCTCGTGGTAAGGAACATGGGGAGGGCCGCAAGAAGCGCGGGCCAGCCTGCCATGTTCGTACCCGGCACATGGCTCAGGCTGGCTCAGTTTCGGCAATGGTAGGGTCGAGTGGGCGGTGCACGCACGGGCTCGGGTGTGGTAGTCTGGTAGAGAGGGAAGGTATACCCGCGAGGCTGTCGGAGAGTGAGACGAGGCATTGCACGCCAAGGAGATGTATGTACACCTCAGGGATGCGGCGCATCCGCCTTGTCGAGCTGATCGATGCCAACAGAAAGAAGACAACGACAGAAAAAGGTTGGCAGCCTATCGGTAGAAATTGATACGGAGACGCACCATTGCACTTTCCTTGCTGTAGTTTGCACGCTCAGGCCTGCCTCTGTGCCAATCATCCCTAACGACGTTCGGCATCGTTGCGCTGGTAGCCGTCGCCACTATCTCGCGACGCTGTCCAAGCTGTGGTGGCCATGAAGATGCGATTGGGAGATGCCAGGCAGGGTGCTTGAAGTTGAAGGGGATATGAGGGTGAAGACGTGGGCGCTAGAAGCGCTGCCGGTATCATCGTCGTTGCTAAGGCATCATAGCGTTGCCGGACACTGCATGAACTCGGCATCGCTACAGATCCTGCACGTACATATGTGTTTCGAGAATCGTGTGGTCACCAGTAAGCCAGTGTCTGGAAATGAGCATAGAGGGGAGCCGTACCAGCATATGATCTCATCGCGAGCACCCTCATCCACCCAGGCCGAGGCTCAATGGGGTCAGTCTCGCCACCAATGAATTTGATGAGTAAACCAAGGATGACATTACCTCCGTCTCGAGCTCGGAGGAGAAATGCTTGGTAAGAGGAAGACAACGTGGGTGTCGCGGAGGGAAAGCGGAAAGGGAGGGCTCGGAGTCTTCTGAGGAGCAGGGGAAGAGGTGGTGTTCTGGCTGTGAACATAAGAGTGATTTGAGGACGACTCAAGTTGGCACACAGGTCTCGGTTAGGTAAAGGGAAGAAGAGACTCACCTACGGAAGAGTTGGTGGTAGTTCTGAGTACGCTCTCGATCAGCCGAGAGCAAAACGACTTGTGGAGGCATTCGAGTCCGGACGCCTCCGTTACCCAGACAGGTCCTCGGAAACCGGATGGGGGCGTTTCACGCATCGGTGTCACTGAGCAGGAAGTCACGAGTTCTCGGGGATTGCCTGATAAGCCTAAATATGGAAAGTTCAATCCTGGACGTTTACATGCCGAGAATCCTTATCTCACGGCTTCGGAACGAGGACTGCTACTTATCTGTTTACCCACTTACAGACGCTCGAGCCCTCACTCTATCCCTATAACATTCTCCTTCAGTAGTACCCACTAAATCTCTAGTAGAATGGCCACAGATCAGAGAACGACAAATGTTCCTGAATGCGTGCGTGCTACTAGATCGCCTGTGACTCGTCTGATGGTGACCCATTACTCCAGCCCAGGTCCCTCGACATCCCAAAGCCCAGGACAAGGGTGCGTCAATCCCTTCTTTGCATAGTCATGTTCGTGAAGAACCATCCTGGAACAGCACTCAAATCCCGAATCGCACCCAAGACAATCCCTTGGACTATCCAAGCAACGCGTTGAGGTGACCGGTTCGTGCTTATTATTAATCCAAAGTCCTTGATAACTTGATATTTTCAATCTTTTGTTTAGTACTTCGAGCCGATAATGTCCCAAGTATCAAGAAGCATTTATTCAAGAACAGGATGTTCTTCGTCACTGTATCCAACCCTGAGACAACGGCGAAGACCGCAGACGTTCCGGTTGAGAGACAGATGGCAAAGTGGAACCAGATCCTGGACCCATTGTACGTCTTCCCTCTTTCCCTCCAATTTATCGCTAAAAAGTTCATCCAGTCTTGTACAACCGTCTTCGCGTCTCACTCTTTGCCTTTATGCAAAGCGATCCTCACATCCCGACATCCTTATAGGCACCCATGAGATGCGGATACCCCTATCCTCTCAAAGTGGTTCGTTTTGTTGACATTTCCTTTCGTTAAATCAACCGAACACCTCGCGTGCAGATATCCAATGTGTCCTCGGTAATGGCGCTGGGGAGCTGTGCGGCCGACGCATCCCGTCACACTGCACATAAAGTCAATATTACACCTCCGAACCTGCACAACAGCCCCCCAAGTATACCAATCGAAGATGTCGATTCTCCTGCCGAAGAAGCTACTATACCGGGACACATTCAATCCCCCACCCCGAACAGATTTTACCCCTGTCGCATCACCAACCCGTCGAAGCTGCCAATAATAAGCCACAAGAGGTGTCGACTGCTAGTGCTAAGAATCCTCGTCTTGCTCTCAAGAAGGCCGATCAGGCCATGAAGCGGATGGACCGATTGAATACGTGGAAAGGCGCCGTCGGGAGGGTCAAGTGGGTGATGGATACGTTGAGTCCAATTGCAGAAGTGCGCGTAATACCCTTTGATGTCCTTAGCTGAGCTAACCTCCACATTCAGCATTTCGCACTCGCAAAGATGGCGCACGGTTTACTTTCAGAAATCCCCAAGGCACGTCCATTTGTGTCTTTTTCCGAACGAGACGCTCATGCTATATTCGTCTGGATGGCAGAGGATCCTAGAACAGGATCATCATGACGACAATGTCCAAACGCTGCTCCGAGCCATCCATGACGCGTTTGATTTTGCACATGATAAGGACACTTTATTAATAAAATCCATCAAGCCGAGATCGAACAGGCACGAATCCTTACTCTGATGATGCAGGATGTTGGTACTTGCTGCGATTTTATCCAATCGTATGCAAAGCACACGGAATTCTGTACGTCGTCTTGATCTGGTTCATTGGCTTTTGTAAACATGCTATTTTCAGGGAAGCGTACGTTACATAACATAGACGGCGGACCGGACAAACAAATCAAGAAGTTGTCGGATGTCCTTGTCAAACGCCGAACGGCCTTCCTAGACCGGGCTGTCATCTCTACGCAGTCTACTGTGTTCCAAATTCTGGACGACGTGGTAAATTGTCGACTCAGTTCCAGGCCCTGTCAAGCCAAGTTTCAGACGTCCGTAGGTAGTCTTTGATGCTTTTGCGTTACCGATCGATAATTGTCATAGAACTCGATGCAATCATCAGAGAAATCCCACGCGCGGTCAACTCACGATTTAGTCCCAACAAGGGCTGTCTTGTGGGAACACGCGTGGCCTTCCTGGACTTCATTACCAATTGGGTGAACGGCCCGGACGCCGACTCTGGACGTGGTCTCGTTCTTTTCGGACAAGCAGGCACGGGAAAGTCATCCATCGCCCATGAGATCGCACGACTCTTCCACAAAATGAACCGCCTCACCTCCTCATTTATCTTTTCACGGAGGGAACAATCCGAACGGAAGGCCTACCTTCTCTTTACGACTCTTGCTCGCCATCTCGCCGACCGCTATCCTCCGTTTAAAATCGCTCTCGGACGGGTCGTAAAGGACAACACCGATCTTCAAGGTGGCACTCGTGACTATGGTACCCTGTTCGATTCCCTTATCCTGGAACCACTCCAGAGCCTACATATCGTCGGTATTATTCTCGTCGTAATCGATGCTCTCGACGAGAGTGAGGACACAACTGGGTTACCCGCATTCCTCGCAGAAAACCTCAACAGACTTCCATCGAACTTCCGCGTGGTCATCACCTCGAGACCAGAGCATGCTATCGTATCTGCGCTTTCCAGAGCGCCATCAGTCAAGATCAAGTACATGAATGATACCGAGCTCGCTCTGAGACGGATAAGGACATTCTCACCTTTCTTCGGGGAAAACTCCGGAAAATAAGTTCGGAAATACGTCGAAGCGCTAGCAGTGAAGGCAGAGGGATTATTTCAGTGGGCAGCCGTCGCCTGTCAACTTGTCCTAGATCCTCCCGAGCGCTTTCTTTATGACGAGAAAACGTGTATCGAACATCTTTTGGAGTCCGGTTCAAATCGCAGTGGACTCGACAAGTTGGACGAGTTATACAAAGAAGTCCTGGAAGGGTACTTCAAAGAAAAGGAAACACGAGACCTCTTCCGCTCTGTTGTTGGACAACTGATTACTTCAATCGAACCCCTCACTACCCGCTCACTCATTACTCTACGACAACACGCCTCTTACGACAAGCGCGATGGTGCCGGAATACTCCGTCGGCTTGGCTCACTGTTAAGTAATGTCGATTCATCCGACAACAGTCTTCCAATCATCCCTCTCCATACATCATTCCGTGACTTCCTCACAATTGAAGACAAGAGCGGCGATTTTTATGTCGGTGTCCGTGATGCTCACCATCAATTGGCCGATTCCTGTCTCAATCTACTACTCGATCCCCTCGACGGCCTCAAATTCAACATTGCAAACTCGAAACATCGTATCTCGCCAACGATGACGTCGCAGACCTGGACACCCGCGTTGATCAACACATTCCACCCGCTCTGTTGTATGCCTGTCGTTTCTGGGACGATCATTTGAAACACACGGATTTCGAGACGGATCTGTTTCAAAAGGCCAAAACTCTTTTCAAGGAGAAATTTCTGTTTTGGCTAGAGGCCCTAAGCTTGACCAGAAATATTGGCCTTGCTCCATCAGCGTTCGCATCTCTGAATATGTGGTTGGCGTCTAGCCAGGGTGTGAGTATAACTGCTGCTCCGATGAGAAATGCCAATGACTAATTAGATGTTATAACAGGATTCCTGGAGAGAGCTTGAGGAATTGAGGTCATTCGTCGATGACGCGGCTGTATTTGTACGACATTTCGGGATGCCGATGGCAAAAAGTGCCCCACATATCTATGTTTCGGCTCTACCATTTGCGCCGACTTGTTCTCTTGTCTCCACGCATTATTCCACCTTATTTTCTCGAATCCTACACGTGGAACATGGTCAAATTTCTCATTGGCCATCATCAGAGATGACGATTCCAGCCTCGGGGCACAGTCAATCCGTTGCATTTTCGCCGATGGCCAGCACATCGTCTCAGGTTCATCGATGGAGCAATTCGTGTGTGGAATGCCACGACGGGAGAGACAGCGGCAGGCCCTTTCACAGGACACACCGATGGTCTGGTCTGTGGCATTCTCGCCAGATGGCCAGCACATCGTCTCAGGTTCAGGATGAAACAATTCGTGTGTGGAATGCCATGACGGGAGAGACAGCGGCAGGCCCTTTCACAGGACACACCGTCGGTCTGTCTGTGGCATTCTCGCCAGATGGCCAGCACATCGTCTCAGGTTCAGCGATGAAACAATTCGTGTGTGGAATGCCATGACGGGAGAGACAGCGGCAGGCCCTTTCACAGGACACACCGATTCGGTCTGGTCTGTGGCATTCTCGCCAGATGGCCAGCACATCGTCTCAGGTTCAGCGATCAAACAATTCGTGTGTGGAATGCCATGACGGGAGAGACAGCGGCAGGCCCTTTCACAGGACACACCGGTTCGGTCTGTCTGTGGCATTCTCGCCAGATGGCCAGCACATCGTCTCAGGTTCAGCGATCAAACAATTCGTGTGTGGAATGCCATGACGGGAGAGACAGCGGCAGGCCCTTTCACAGGACACACCGGTTGGTCGGTCTGTGGCATTCTCGCCAGATGGCCAGCACATCGTCTCAGGTTCAGCGATGAAACAATTCGTGTGTGGAATGCCATGACGGGAGAGACAGCGGCAGGCCCTTTCACAGGACACACCGGTTCGGTCTGTCTGTGGCATTCTCGCCAGATGGCCAGCACATCGTCTCAGGTTCAGACGATCAAACAATTCGTGTGTGGAATGCCATGACGGAGAGACAGCGGCAGGCCCTTTCACAGGACACACCGGTTGGTCTGTCTGTGGCATTCTCGCCAGATGGCCAGCACATCGTCTCAGGTTCAGACGATCAAACAATTCGTGTGTGGAATGCCATGACGGGAGAGACAGCGGCAGGCCCTTTCACAGGACACACGGTTCGGTCTGTCTGTGGCATTCTCGCCAGATGGCCAGCACATCGTCTCAGGTTCAGAGATCAAACAATTCGTGTGTGGAATGCCATGACGGGAGAGACAGCGGCAGGCCCTTTCACAGGACACACCGTTCGGTCTGGTCTGTGGCATTCTCGCCAGATGGCCAGCACATCGTCTCAGGTTCAGACGATCAAACAATTCGTGTGTGGAATGCCATGACGGGAGAGACAGCGGCAGGCCCTTTCACAGGACACACCGTTCGGTCTGTCTGTGGCATTCTCGCCAGATGGCCAGCACATCGTCTCAGGTTCAGCGATAAACAATTCGTGTGTGGAATGCCATGACGGGAGAGACAGCGGCAGGCCCTTTCACAGGACACACCGTTCGGTCTGTCTGTGGCATTCTCGCCAGATGGCCAGCACATCGTCTCAGGTTCAGCGATCAAACAATTCGTGTGTGGAATGCCATGACGGGAGAGACAGCGGCAGGCCCTTTCACAGGACACACCGTTCGGTCTGGTCTGTGGCATTCTCGCCAGATGGCCAGCACATCGTCTCAGGTTCAGAGATCAAACAATTCGTGTGTGGAATGCCATGACGGGAGAGACAGCGGCAGGCCCTTTCACAGGACACACCAGTTGGTCTGGTCTGTGGCATTCTCGCCAGATGGCCAGCACATTGTCTCAGGTTCAGCGATCAAACAATTCGAGTTTCAAATGTTACAACAGGGAAAACAGAAACTACAAATGATGTTGACTTCACTGATGACTTCATGATCAATGACGAGGGATGGATATGTGGTAGTAAAGGTGAACTTTTAATGTGGATCCCATCAGTACATAGGAGATATCTTCACCGTCCAAGTACTATTTGGATTTCCGGCAAACGTGGAACCAGTCTTAATCTTTCTAATTTTGTGCATGGACGCAGTTGGGCTACTTGTATTAATACGCAGATATAATACTACAATAATCTACGGTTTTCATTGCAGATCCTCATAAGCACCTTATGGAACTATACGGAGTAAATCGCGTTGCTTTAGCAATTCAATAAACTTGGCATTCAAACTTACATTGAAGACTTTAAGAACAATTATGACCGATGTTGTCTTCTGTGAATGACTGGGATCGTTTTCCTTGAGATAGACGGCGGGTCAATGTCCTAGAAAAAGTAATTCGTAGGGCGGAGCGTACCTCATAGAGCTAAATGAGCCTGCCATACGTCACATAACACGTTGGCGGAACATTCCTGGTAGCATGCGAGAGGTCACGAGGATTCAGGCCAAGACAAAGCTCTTTAAATATCGATTCGACTTCCATTGGATCCTGGCGAGACCGATGCCACGAGCGGTTGGTAGGTGCGGAATGCTGGACGTGAATTCCGTCACAGCGATAGATCGCCCGTCCTTCCTAATGTCAACTCAGAGTCCAGCAGCTTCGAAGCGCGGGGAAGCAGGATCATTTTCGCTGATGCATCTCTGCAAGCACTGCACTTCCACCACTGGCCGGCCTTCGACTCCACGCTCCTGGCTGGGTCCTTTCTTTCCTTCGGCTTCTGAGAGCAGATCGAGAAGCGTGTGCCCTTGACGGGGACTAGCTGGTACTCACTTCTCACTGCTGCAAATGTTATTTCGGTATGGTGGTCGCGGGACAGATATTTCTATCTTATTAGGTCCCATACAGCAACGGAATATTTTCATAGGCGCCCTATCACACCCCCGCCGTCGCCAGTCGTTCCTCTTTCATCTCACCGCTCACCATTTCACTGGAGGACGTCCCAATCTCTTGGCCCCAGCTTAGCTACAGCAGATTCCAATAAGAACCTTGATGACGTTATGTGTATCCCCTGCGCCATGGACGTTGAAACTATCTGGAACCGCACCTCATTCACGCCCTTCTTCCTTATCCTGTTCTACAACCCATTGCTTTTTCTTTTGCTTTTACTTTCTCTTTTTCTTTGCTAATTGTTATCGTATTACCACTGTCATCTACATATCCTGTTTATCCTCACTGTGTAGCGTGGTGCTTGGAGTATATTCCTTACTGTAGTGCCAGTACGCCCTGCAGGAAGCATTCAAACTATTCACTGAAGCTCCGCATGCGCTGTAGTAGGGCAGGTTGAGTGAAATCTCATGTAAGGTGGGCAGTCCGGCTGCCCTCGGAAGCAGCCTTCCGATTCATTTCTTGATCCGCGTGTCTCCTCCCTTCGATACAGCCCTCTCATTTCTGTCATTTATCCATTTCGAGTCGTCTTCCTCTTTTGATCTCCTCTTGTTCCCTTACCTGTTCCATCTTGACATTGCTGATAGCCTTGTATTTAAGCCAGTGTCCGAGCGTCGTAGCATCATCGAATTCGAGCCGCGTTTTCCCCTGTTTTGTGTGCGCCAGCCGTCTCCGGACGCTTTCCCTTTTCCTTTCTTCTCTCTTCACGTCACATTAGTCCGCCTGAGAGTTCACGCCGATGCGAGCTACCGTGCCGCGGTGTGTATCTTCTCAGACGTTCTCTTGCTGACAGTCCTTTCATTCGGTCCCGCTTATCTCATTCCGCTACGAACTCACTAGCGCACCCTCACGCGCTACACTCACGCCATCGGTCACAAACATGAGAGTTAAAATCTGTGGGGGAGGGGGTTCGTAGTCGAGAACCTCAAAGGAGGGAAGAAGGGAGAATATGATACAGAGTATCACAGTAAGTAGACGCGACAGAAACGAGCGCATTCCGATAGACCTTCATCGCGTGGCGGACTCTTTGCAAGTATGTTATCTTGTTTTAACAGCACGAAGGTGGCTTTCTGGGAAATCAGGCAGGTCTGGTAGGTCCATGATGAAAGCAGTAGCAATCGTGTTCATTCAAGTAACTTACAGTACTCCTGTTTTTACGTAAGGTTGTCCAGCGAGTCGTTACAGTGACAGATACAGTAGATTCTGATTCTATTCTGTGATCACGTCTACGCCGGTTCACTTTACTGCTTCTTTATTGAATGGGAATGCAATATGTGTATATCGTAGGAGGTACAGCTGTAGTCCGCAACGTGGTGCTTGGCGGATGAGTGGCGTGATGGAGAACGAAGAGAAGGTGTGAAGTGACGGCGTCCCATGGCCGATACACGAGACGTTAGGAATTGAACGCAGCGATGCTCAAGGCGAGCGATGCCAAAGTCGCCACACCGCTGTTCAACCTGTTCTCTCAATTGGGGTAGACAAAGGCAGGTGGACATAACGCACCAACGTCCACAGAATATGGATCCCACTAGCCCTCCTCCTGTTAAACTGTCCCGTGGGGAAGTGACGAGGCTCGTAGCAGTCGTGCTCGAACTTCGAATATCATCCTCCGCACATCCAAGACACCCTCGCCATGCCAGAACCAACACCGATATCATGCCACTCTGCATGTGGACAATCTCAAGCTCACTTGCACGATGCCCAACAAAATCGCAGAACACGGAGTCCTCTAGCATGATGCTCGCGTCAAATAGCCGCTGTATGGCAGCTTGCACGCTCTCGAATTGACGTCCGCAAGAAGTGGATGTGTTGCCGCCTGATGCCTCTGTTGTTGCATTCCACCTGCCCTTCAATCTGTGTTCTACCCCGCTTGCTCGGCATACCAGCAACTGCATCAATGTCAAGGGGTGCCGGACCAGGCGGGGCAATACCGCGTGTGGTAAGAACGTAATCTGCATTTCATGCTCGAGTACCGCGAACCAGCTTGAGCCAAGCGTTCGGCTACAGTAGGACATGCACGGCAGCGACGAGCGCCCGTAAGCTGCCAAATTGCGTGGGCTAAGTCCGGTGGCTGTGGTGCGGCGCTACCTCCACCACCTCCCGCCAAACCAAGCGTGAGTACCTCGAGTGAGACGGGGGAGCGCAACGAAGCCTGCTGCGGTTCATCGAGCACGGCGATGATCGGGTGGTGGAGTGCGGCTTTCGCGAGGACAGTGAGGAACGCATCACATGTGGTGGGCAGTGCGAGGGCAACCTGCGGCGGGAGCGAGCGTCTGCAGCGCGCCTAGGACATCAACAAATGAGGTCGGAGAGGTTCGTGGAAGGAGGAGGAGGGCTGCAATAAGCGCGGGCCACCCTGCGTTCAGCATCGCGCCACAGTTCGTAGCCCGGTTGGCTCGGTTTCGGGCAGCTAGTAGGGTCGAGGGGTCCGGTGCACGTACGGGTTTTGGTTGAATCCGCGGGTGTTGTAAAGAGGGAAGGGATACCCGGCGAGGCCGTCGGAGAGTGAGACGAGGCACAAGGAGATATTTGTACGCTTCCGGATGAGCGGCACATCTGCCTTATCGATGCTAACGGAAAGAATACAGGGAGGAGAATAAGTTGGCAGCTCATCAGGAGAATGTTAGTCGGGAGACGCACCATTGCACTTTCATCTCTGCAGTTTGCACGCTCAGGCCAGCCTCAGTGCTGATATCCAACGATGTTCGATGCCGTCGCGCTGGCAGCCGTCCCCATCTCCGCGACGATGTGGTGGCTATGACGGTGCGATTGAGAGCCGCTTGCAGGTACACCCACACCGTGCATCTGCGCAGAGACGCCGAGCAGGTTGGGACGTGAGGTGACCAGGTGCTTGATGGCGGATATAAGGAGGGAGAAGACGCGTGCGCTAGAGGAGCTGCCGTGTCACCGCAGGTTGCCAAGGCATCGCTGCAAAACCTGCACGCATACATACGTATAGAGGGTCGCGTGGTCACGAGTGAGCCAGTGTGGCAGAAATGAGGTATAGAGGGGAGGTTACCGCGCACTGCATGATCTCCATCGCGTACCCTCATCCACCCAGACCGAGGCTCAGCTGCGTCAGTCTTGCCAATAATGAGTTTGATGAGTACTGTGAAGACGACTGTGGCCTCCGTCTCGAGCTCGGAGGAGAATTGCTGGTGCCGCGGAGCGCAAGCAGGAAGTGGAGACGTCAGAGAGTGTTTTGAGGAGCAGCGGATAGAGAAGGTGTTGTAATAAGAATAATGAGAGACACACCTTATGGAAGAGTTGGTGTGGTAGTTCGTGAGTACCCTCGCTCGAGAGCAAAGGTCTTGTAAAGGTACTCGAGTTGTAGGAATTGCGGACGCTCTCCGTTACCCAACGACAGAGGTCCTCGAAGATAACAAACGCGTCGGGCGCAGCGGGACGGCCCAGAGCGTCTGTGTCGTCTCGCCCGGAGGAGTGATCGATTCAAGCTCATTTGAGAGCAGCACGCGGGATCTCTTCTACGACTTTGTCGACGACGAACATGGTCGATTGGCACAGTGTTGCTGCTGGCGTGGACGGCACCACAGCCGTCCTAGATTCATGCAGCCTGAAACGAAGACGGAGAGCAGTCCATCCGTCAGGGAAGAGAAGAGGAAGCACAGAACGAAAGCACGTACGTTTGCGTCTGCCGCGAATGGTGGGGAAGTTGGTGATGAGGGAGAGGAGAGTGTGGAGGATCTTGAGCTGTATGTCGACACGTTGCGAAATGCAGTTATTCGTTGTTTGGATGGTGGCCAGGATCTCAGAGAGGGAGACTGGGCGCAAGGCGATGTCACTGCCACGCACGTTGAGGTGTTTGTGTCAGTCGAGGAGGACGGGTCCGCACAGGGGCATACCACGAGTTCTTCGGGATGGCTGGAGTCCAAAGAGTGCTTTGTATTTGCCCGCCTGTGATAGTGTAGGTCTTCGTTGGACAGGCAAGCACACAAAAGAGAAGTTAAAACGGGAACTCTCTTATTGAGGTGCTTCAGGAGGTCTTAAATACATGAGGGCTCGACAAGTGTTATAAGATCAAAGAACGCGAGCAAGAAAAGGAGGGGGAAAAGAGAGGACGAGCAAAGGCGACGCGACGCGTGGCCCTAGTTTCGATATCACGTGATACTGAAAGTGTACACTGTTTCGAGTTGCCCTATACATTTCCGTTCCAGCTGGACGAGACGAACACGACGCGTACCCTATGGTTGCCGTGACGCGTACTGGATGAACCTGTACGGCAACCGCCCTGTGTACTTGAGCATCGTCCCTATGGCGGCACCCATGGCGTCTTCCTTCTCAGCTCGTCTGAGATGGACGTGAAGATCCGCAGCGACGCTGAGAGTGCAACCTCGCTGGATTATAACGCCATCGGCGGCGTGTTCGACTTTTACTTCTTGACTGGCAGTGAGACCGATCCGGCCGAGGTGGCGAGGCAGTATGCTCAGATCGCTGGCCCGACGCTGGGACACCTGCTTAAGTGCCATATTGGTCATTTGGTCTTCATCAAT
>WTXE01000038.1:0-178376 GCA_022496225.1 Russula aff. rugulosa BPL654 | reverse complement strand
CTCAGGCTTCAGTACTTCAGTACTCCAGTTATGAGGCCTATGAGGCGTGATGCATATTGATGCATATTGATCATTGATCCCGGCAAGTGAACTTAGTAAAGGGTAAGGTAGTTAACTATCCGTATCATTTAGATCCTAGATCAACAGACAAGTGGAACGCTGATGTCCCATGAAAATAGTGATCAGTCTCATTGTAGCGTCCGTCCGTCGTGTAATCACCCTTTCTTTGAAACCTCCGGATCTCGAGTATAAAGCAGCATCTGCTGTCTCCATTCTCTCACCAACATCGTCTACTCTCTCACCAGCGTCATCCATTTGCACTCTTCAGCGCATTTCGACCTCTTTGACCTACTGCAAGCACCATGATGTTCTTCAATGCCGTCTTTGCTTTCTACCTCGCCGCCATCGCCCTCGCTGCGCCAGGTGGTACTCATTGGCGTTAGAGGTGTTGGTAAGTTGCACGTAAACCCAGGTGGTTCATCAGTGTTATCCACAAGCTTATCAAATGTAGACGTTGGCGACAATGAAATTATTCAAGACGTTGCCAACAATGCGCATGTAATTATTTGAAGGCTTGACCCTTCTAATTATACAGTTCGCCTTGTTAATCTCTCTTACAGAAGCACAGCCCTCGGAGAAAAGATACTATTCGTGCCATGTGGAAGCAAATACCCGTAGTACAGACTGGGCCATCATACGAGGCGGACTCTAGGAAGGGGAGAATGTAAAAGGGTATTTGTATTCGCTATCTTAGTAATACTAAGTTCAACTTTGTTAATCCTCCACACGTTTTCTTCAACTAGGAAGCTGTGGTTCTTCTGCGCGATCTGCCAGGTGCACTGTGTTTCCTCAGACACGAGCCTCAGTGACGTTGGAAGTTGGCGGTAGTGAGCGAGGCGCACAAGGCAAGGGAGAGATAATAAGGCGCAAGTGTGCATCAGTCAACACAACTGAGCCCGGCACCGACCGTGACCGCTTGATCTACGCCTATTCACAAAAAAGTAGCACGGCAGCGCCGCGGTCACGGTGTCTTTATGGCAGTGCCTGCAGTATATTCATAACTTAACTAAGCGTTCAATACTTCAGTTTGCCGGTAAGTGCGAGTGTGCGCAGTCGTTGGACCTAAGGCTTCCTGAAGCTCTATAAGTCTATCTTTACCATTGCCATGTGTACGTGTACGTGCAAATTTTCCAGTACTAACTATGCAGGAATCCAAGTGGCCACGGGCCTGGGTGGAGTAGAAAATATTAATTCGCTCCTCCGAGTCGGTTTCAGTTCGTTGAACTCGGTTAACTTGGTCTCTTTCTGATGTGCCCTGGATAATATTATTCATGTGATGGTACGGCCTTCCCGTCGCCCGAAACTTGACCCGATTGGCACCAAGACTGTAGATGGTTTGGTAAAAGAGATCTGAGATTTCGATGGACTTGCTTTTCAACCAGATGAGGATGAGCCATCAGGAAGGTCTTGCACGTGCCGCAATTTAGGACGGGAAAATCGGTCCGGCGATCAACTGCAATTCTACGCGTGCAAATCATGGTATTTAACCTTAGAATACTTATCAAGTGTTAAATAATTCTAAGGGGTTTTCTTGGTCATAAAAAATTGTTCAAGTAAATTTTTTTGGTGAGAAAGTGCATGTCTATTTTTACTGTCTGCACTGCCCAGCAGACTGTCAACTGTCAACTGTGCAACTGTGCAACTGTCGATAGCTGACATGTTGACAGTTGACAGTCCGCTGGCCAGTGCAGACAGTAAAAATAGACATGCACTTTCTCACCAAAAAATATTTACTTAAATAATTTTTTATGACCAAGAAAAGCCCTTAGAATTATTTAACACTTATTCTAAGACAATTGAATACCCTGATTTGCACGTAGTATGTACAATATGCCCCTCCCATCATCCGCGAAAACTTGCTCCTGCCCAAACGGAATCGACGACTCGGAAATCGAGCACTTTGGCGAGAACGTGCATACTGTCCACTAAAAAAGCTTAATAAAGGTCCACTGCAGCTCGACTGAAAGGGCATGGTGCGTTCGGAGAGCCAGGAGAGGTACTACAGTAATAGAAGTGTGTGTTCGATTTCGTGTGTTCAATTTCGCTTACAGGGAAATTGTTTGCCCTTCTCTGTCCTATTGGCTCATGACAATGTAGTGTTCACGACTCCCTTCGCAAGCGGCTGGTAATTATACCATACTTTAACTTTAGGCGTGGGCCTGCATTGATATTGGGATACAGTAAGAAGCGACACTGACGCGATTCGGACGCTTAATGTCTTGTCCATTCGCTTGGACGATCGCTTGATCACGAACCATTAATCTCATGTATTTAGACAGACCTCAGGCTGCGGAACACTAAATATCCAATGAAAACCGCTGACTGCTCCAATGATAGTGGCATTGGAACGGAAATCGTATAATCACCCTTACTCCGAGAACTCCGGATCCTCGAGTATAAAGCAGCTTCTGCTCTCGCCCTTCTCCCATCAGTGTCACCCATCTGCACCCTCTTCAGCGCATTTCGATCCCTTTTATCTACTGCGAGCACCATGATGTTCTCCAAAGCCGTCTTTGCTCTCTACCTCGCCGCCATCACCCTCGCTGCGCCGGGTGGGGTCGTTGACGTTGGTGGGATTGGTAAGTTGCGCGTGTATCCATGCTCATTGTGCACAAGCTTATCGACAGTTGTAGATGTTGTTGGTAATACTATCGCCAATGGAGTTGGCAATGGTATTGGCAATGGTGGTGTCAATGGAGTTGCCGATGGCATTGGCAATGATATAATACACTACTGAAGGCGTCACCCCTCCCCCTCAGGCAGGCTTGTCTTATAGTCCATTGGTATCTTGTTAATTTCTCTTCTAGAAGCCCAACCCTCAGAGAAACGTCAACATGCGCGCAGCTTAGAATTCAAGTTAAATCTAGCTAGATAATGACGCAAAGCGGACTGTGGGAGGGGAGAATCTAAGATTTGCGAAAGGACTTTATGATGTTCACTCGTTTAATATACCCAAATTTAATACCACCTCGTTAGTCCTCTACGCGATTGCTTCAAGTTAGCAAGTTGATGGGTAGGCGATCCCCCTCTGAGGCACCTTTTAATGCGGACAATCCAAGTGTCCCAGCTTCGTACTAGTATCAGGCAAGACACTATTTCGTTAAAATAATATTTAGAGAATCCATGTGACCATCCCCCATGGCTTGCTACACCATACCTCCTTATCCAAGCTCATGCACAGGGCGTGAACAAGAAAAAAAAGCCAGTAACCGCTTATCATATACCGATACCGTCACATTAATTCTACACCTCCCCACTGACACCATTATTCTACAACAACGTCCGACTCTGACAAAGCCACGCTCTCAAGTTCGACCAACCACACCGCAGCAAGCCAAGCTAGCACAACCTCGACGCGCGGTCCATGCAAGGGTATGTTAATCGGGAGCGACTTCGCTCTCGCCTTCGAGTTCTTCCCCGTGCCATCGCCGTTAGTCGAAGAAGACGAAGAGGAAGAAGATAAAAGATTCCGCTTCTCCAATGCGTTCTGCTCTACCCGCCCGCGCTGCCTCTCCGCAACAGGCGCGAGGATGATACGCGCACAATCGAGCGCCTCAGAAAGGTCGACATTTCCGTGCATCGTAGGTGCGGGTGCAGGAGAGCAAGAAGGCGTCGCCGCCAGCGTCAGAACGGACATGGATGTGGATGCCGATGCAGACCCCGACAGGGATCCTGAAGCAGACAGAGACGTCGATGGCGAGAGCGGATCGAAAAAAGTAGATCCGGGGACGGTAAGGATAGGCGCAGCGACGGGAGCAGGAGGCGAAGGGGGAGCGAGAAGAGAAGAAGTTGGTGCTGGAGGCGGTTCAATGGCAAGCTTTCCGTTGTAACCGTTGCTATGGCCGTTCGTCCCACACGCATGCGCACGCGAATGAGGCTGCACTCCGAAGCGCCAGCCGCCCGCAAGACGCTCGAGCGTCTCGATGAACTCGACCTGGGCCATCGAGCGCGGAGGCAGGAAGACTGGATAGCCCTCAAGTCCATCGACGACGGTGGCCGCGCGGATGAACGCGCGAAGCAGCGCGGGAAAGTCACCAAGCATGAGTAGGCAGAGCAGCATGGAGAAGTGTGACTCGACCAACAGCGGGTGGTACGTCGTGAACAACACCGCGGTATTCGGGGGCGGTGCGGGCGGCGGCGTCCCGGCCGAACCGGGACGCAGAGCTTCGGAGAGTAAGAATGCGTATGCGGCCTGCTCCACAATGTCGCCATCATTGGCAGTGGCTTCGTCGTCATTGTCAAACGATCCAGGTGGCCGAGGCGTTTCAAGCGCATCAAAGTGAGCGAGGAAGCGCTCATGGTCGCGTATGCTCTTCTTCAGCAGCCCGCCAATTTGTTCGCGAAATGCATCGTCGGCGAGCACACCCCGGTACGCTTGAAGCTTCGGCCCGTCACTCTTACCGAGTGGCCCTGCGGGGTTTCCTATCTCGACGCCCCCGTAGCGTCCGTGCTGGATGTAACACAGACGGAGCTCCGCCGCCCCTTCGCCTGAGATTCTTTTGCAGATTCCCTCAAGTTTCAGGATTCTCTCCTCAACCAGGAAGATAGCATTCTGAAGGTAGGCAGCTGCACGGAGAAAGAGTAGCTGCGGTTCGATGGGCTCTGGGGCATCGGGAAGAACAGATGGGTGGACTGGAGGCGTCTCGGCCTCAGAGGTATCCCCTCCTCCATCCGCATCACTAGTTCCATTGGGAGGCGCTTGTCCGTTAGATTTCTTCTTGTCATCTCTTTTCCTCCTGTCACCCTTTCCTTTGTTTTGTGAGGCGTGACTGCCATTGCGATGGAAGGAACGAGCTTTGCGTAACGCTCGGCTCTCCTTAAGCGCGTGGGTGAAATCCTTAACAGCGGCAGAATATTCGTCCCGGAAAGTGCGGACAATCCCTCGTGTGCGATACAGCTCGAGCCGTTGAGGATAAGCTCTGATGAGTTCATCGAGAACAGCGGTCGTAGTGGACTCGGCGAGTTGCCTATCCTTTCCAGGTGAATAGAATCCACAAAAAGGACGGAGACAGGGAGACCAACCGAGAGGGTATCTTTTCGTGAAAAAAATGAACATACTTGGCGTCTGCGTCATTCGGATCTTCAACGAATCTGTGAGATTCGCAGTGACAAAAATTCAGAAAAAAGGATGGCGCACCGAATTTGAGAACACGTTCTGCGATATCTTCAAATATACTGCCACCTTGCATTACCATCACACTGGAGGCGATCTCGTCGGCCCTGTAGGCGGCAGCAAGCTTCTGCACCGCAAGGGCACGCAATCGATGAATTCGCATTGCAGACATTGCGACGTTCCTTCCCCCGCCCGGGTCTCCTAGAGGATTCATGCCGAGCGACTGGGCAAGAGCCCAGGGGCTAGTGTGTATATTTGGACCGCCGCCACCTCGTATCGAACCCAGCGCAGCTGCAGACATTCCTGATGAGGCGCGGACGGCAAGTTCAGAGGCTTCATCGATGAGGCGGCGGATAGTGGTAACGGAACGGAAAACGCCCGGATCAATCGGTGGCGGGATCGGTTTGCCGGGCGGGGGTGCAGGTAGTGGCGGATACGATAAGGATGCTAGAGAGAGTCGGGGGGAATCGGGTGGAGAAGACTCGCCAAGACTCGCGTAGCCACGATTGCGCATAAGCGAGAAGGGGTGCTGTTGCTTGGGAGGTGGCACCGGTGCTGTGCGCGGCTCTGGCTGGAAAGTTGCAGGATCGAGATTTAGGACGAGGAGAGATTCAAGGAGCTCCGTCGGGAGCTGAAGCCATGGGCCCTATTCTCTCATGATGCAAAAGCGTAGTGAGGACAAGTGTAGAGGACATACGTGGTATGAGCTGATATATCGCCAATGTTTGTTGCGGCTGATACGCAACACCAGTGGACCGGCCTCGTCGTCATCTTCAGTGAGAGGTTTAACACCGGGTTCACCCTTGGACTTGGTCGACTTTTTGGACTTTTTCTTTTTCTTCTTCTTCGTCGTGGTGGTGGTATCTTCAACAAGTGGCGAGGTATCATCCAGTGGAGATGACGTGTGAGGTACGCAGGTTATAGATGTGTCTGTTGCCAGTGAAGGGGCCTGTCCAACAATTCGGTCGATGTCTGTGGAGACATGCTCGATAGCGATCGCCACCATGGATGACAGTAAAAGGTGCGTGAATGTGGTTCAGTGGAGTGGAGAGAGGCCGTTCACATATGTTGAGCGTTCAACACAAGAACATCGCTCCCTCTTCCGGTTCCGCGTTCCGCTTTCCGGTGCAATTTTCCGTTCCGAGTCACGCGGCATCGTTGACTCCCGCCACTGACAGGTTCAACAGTAAACCACGTCACTATCATCGTGCTTATCTAGGGGTCAGGCCGGTCAGGGCGCACTGACCTTGTTCCCAACATTGATGTACTGTATGTGCTTGTGCCTTCATCATATGTCAAGGCTGACATCACGCCATTCTACCTCCGTAGTATTGAACACGTACTGAACTACTTGCCCAGGGTCGGTCATTCCCTTTGGGCAACTCTGAACACCGTATCGGCGCGCAGCGTCACATCTGCTATATGACTGTGCGAACCTGTCAGAGAGATGTTCCCAGAGAATTCTGGTTCTGCGCAAACCTTCTTGTGGTCGAAAGCGGCTGTATCCCTTACCTCTCTTGTTCTCTAAATGGACCTTCTGTCTTGGCATCTTAGTGAGTCTTAGAGCTATCTTGGGCTCATGCCTCACCCATAACTTAGATCCATAGGACGGACGAGCAATCTTATTCAACGAATTCATAGCAAACCTTGGCCACTGGTATTCCCGGTCATAACCTTCCTGACCTGGTATAGTCATTCTACTTTGCTCAGAAGCCGTAAGTCATTGGCAAACAAGACAGGACCTAACTAGGCCTAACTGGTAACCCAATCGATCCCTTAATGATTCCATAACTGCCGCATTAGCATTTTTTTAGACATAATACATGAAAGGAAACGGGAAGAGAGGGTGCACACAGCGCCGTCGCTGTCGTG
Source organism: Russula aff. rugulosa BPL654 (assembly GCA_022496225.1). Classification (NCBI taxonomy): domain Eukaryota; kingdom Fungi; phylum Basidiomycota; class Agaricomycetes; order Russulales; family Russulaceae; genus Russula; species Russula aff. rugulosa BPL654. The sequence continues at coordinate 171,331 of WTXE01000038.1, read as the reverse complement.
TTCCGTCATCCTGTTGCACTGGTGAGATGAACTTGCACGCAGCGTGGTACGCCACGTGGAGCTAATGCGGAGCTAAGGGCCCTCAGACTCCCATTCCCAAAAGTTGACAGCCTCCCTTTCTTCCTCGACCAGTGCTGCCCCTTCTGGATAACTTAAAATCCCTAATCTCCAGTATTACAACTGGAATGATAAAACCTAAAGCACAATAGGCACAGGAGAACCCACCAGCGGCTGCCACTCAACGTAATTCCTCACTCGGGCATCATGATGGCAGTTATCAAGGTACGTCCTATGACCAGTCTTCATCGCTTCCACGACCCACGTCTCTTCGGAATCCCTCTTCCTCTTCTGACTTGTGTCATCACTATCTGGGCGCCTACGGCTACCAGTTCTTCCAGAACACACTCAAGGGGCGTTCCTCATACAGACACGGAAGCGCCATCACCTTGCTGTCTCTGGTCAAATTTTGTACTTGTTTGTACATGACTTGTTCCCCTGAGCCACTGCTCCCTGAAATTCGCCGTGTACTCGTTCAAACCCCTCTTCCTTTCCGCTCAATGACCGCTGTTCGTTGTGGCCGCGGGTGCACATTTGTGGCGCCACTCATGCAGTATAGTACTCGCTGGTGTCCAAGTGCCAAGGCAATGTCCGGTGTCAACTTTGTGCGATCGGATCTCGGCCTCCACCACTGTGTACCGACCAACCTCGGAAAGCCACTATCGTTCGGGATCTGGCCACTTTTTGGGAACAGCAATGCATTGTCCCGTTTTTTGTGGCATGAAGCTTATAATCCGTACATAAAAGGCCTCAGTTGGCCCTGTAAATCATTGCCCTTAACCTCCCCATCTTTGCTTTGTCTGTTATTCTAGAGGAGACCTTGCTCAATCAAAGTGACGTGCGACCATGGTTGTGATCCCACTCACCTCACTCTCGCAGTTCAACAGCGTCGTAAGCTCAGCCGTGGTGCCCTCGGCTGTGAAGTTGGGCCCACGCGTTTTCTTCCCCCTTTAGTCTTATCACTCTCTGATTTACAGATCAACGCGAACCGCGTCGCCGTCATTTACTTCTGGGCGTACTGGTGCGGCCCCTGTCGCGGAATGACGCCGATTTTCGATGGCGCTGCAAACTCTGGCTCGCTTGCGGGCGTAGATTTTTACAGGGTAGACATCGACCAGGCGAACGACGTCGTTCAGCACGTCGGTGGGCAAACGGTGAGGTTTTTTGTTCGGGAGTTCGCTTATAATAAGGCACGTCTGATGCGTGAATGCCGTGTACGCACAGATCCCTGGTTTTTACGTGTATCAGCGCGGCCAGAAGCTCGGCGAACTCATCGGCGCATGTCCTGCTGAGTTACAGGTACGGTCAGGAAAAATTCCCTGGATAAAGGAATATACTGACGCGTAACAAGAACTTGTTTGGTACCGCAGCAACAGCGGGGCAGTCTTGTTAGTCATCAAGTAGACGAGGACTTTGTAAATAGTCAACTAGATACATAGATTGCTGGGTTGGATCTTGAGTGTCGAGGCTTCGAGGTATAGGAAGAAAGGGTGTTCAGTACAACGATAGACGGCGATCATCATTCCTGTGTCATAGATCGATCCCTGTCAGTATGGAGACTGTACAACGATGTTTTTCCACTCCTTATAGATTTCATTTCTCTCTATAGACGGTATCGATTCGTGATATATTTAGACCAATCGGAAAGTCCGTGAAAGGCGCAGAACCTGAGGGTGGGGCCGTTATCCGCGGCTTGGCCCACGGACATCACTTTAAACTGCCTTACCTGTGACCATATAAGGCCGTATGCAAAGAGAAGAGAATGACACTCTTGTGTCGATGAATCGGTCTCAGGTTCACATGTTACAAGGTTTCGCTAGCTGGAGCTGATCATGTTTCAAAATCCCCATTTGTCCTCGAGGTACTAACGATAGAAAGCTATCAGATCGCACAAAGTCAAAACCTAGGATTTCCGGGCCGAGTTTGACCATGACCACCAGCCAAGCAAAGAGTCAAGTGGTCAACCGGTCAATCGTGGTTATGTAGCTTGGCCAGAATGTGCGTCCGCGACTCTTATATTTGCCTCAGATTGTTTAAAAAGAGGTTACATTCATTGACATCTAGCCCCTGCATCAGTTTCGCATCACCCGTGGGACTGGGCGAACGGCGACCGGTCCTGCTGTCCATCGCCAGCCTTGATGTCATTCTCCTTTGGCGTGCGCTTCGCTGCGCGGTGCTCTAGAGGCAATCTCCCCTTTCATCTCACAGCGGACACATGCCGAATATCGGCCAAATAGTTCGTTGGGTCGGACAAGCAGAGCGGATCTGAACAAGCTGGACATCTGTCCGAAAAACCTGTTCTTAACAGCATCTAGGCACCATCGGCCAACGTCGCAATTCCTCGCGGTGTAAGTCGATCTAGTCTGAGACGGGATAATGTATTCCTTGAAGGAGTCATTTTTAGTATAGACAACATTTGGGTGAGTGACGCGCACCTTGGGAGACAGTCAAACGTCGCAGGAAAGTACGCATTAGTCGCTAGATGATACGGAAGGGAAAAAGGAGCATTTATCCATCGTGGATCCACAACGCGATGCTTTCACTGGCGGGTGATGAGTCTTCAACGGATATCATGTTCATGAGTATAGTCGCTAAAGAGCAGCAAGGATACGAACAGATAAGTCCTGCGGTTAATAGCAGCCATATCAGTATAGACAGTACTACCTTTCGAGTTGGCAAGTCATTCTTGGAAGCAAACGAACCTAACAACTACTTGGACACAATTTTATCAACGTCCCCGATCTTTGTCCATCTCCTGAGGCCCAGTTTTGCTGGCTTGCGCATCTACAGCCTGGGGTTCTTCGTCGTGCTGTAGTGTAGAGAGAAGGTGATCCAATCTGGCTAAAATTGCATCAACTTTCCCTTCGACGTCTTGGCCGATGGAGTCTGCGCGGTCGAGCTGTTGTAGTAATGTTCCAATGTCCTGGTCCGCAACGTCGTCAGGAACATCATGTCCCAGCAGCTCGAAGGCATGTTCGACATCGCCAGAAAGAGATGATAATAGATCTGAGGCGTCGGTGACAGAGGAAGGTGATGTCGTGTTGTCTGAATTTGAGTTGGTCATGGTTTGCCTGTAAGAACAAAAGGAGAAATGCCCGTGACCTGCGGGCTGTGACCTCTCTCCTCTCTCCATGGTGCACGCTTCACCCGACGCTGCGTTCTCCTATCTACTAAAGTCGCTTCCATCACGACCGTTTCAAAAAGATGAGCTTGACAAGCTCGTGTCAGAAGTTCTACAAGATACACCCTCAAAATCCTCCTTGGATGTTAGGCGAGGTCAATGGGAGCTAGCACTCAAGAACGAGATATTCACCCTTGCGGTACGCGCGAGTAGTCTTATCATGCCATGTAGAGTTGCGTAACATATTCCTCAGGTGAAAGAAGGGAGAGCACTGAGCGATCCAGAAACCACGTATTACGACGAGCTAGAGGATAGGCTGGAACTTGTGTTGACCTTCACCGAACAAGGTGTGCAACCTTTCCTTTCAGGATACCCCCCTGCTAACACACTCAAGCAGATGTCTGCGAGCAAGCGTTTCCGTTTAATATTCTCCAAGATCTCCTCGAAACGCAAACTATCGCCTCTTGCTCGCATATATTTTCCTGGATCGAGTCGCGTGCCGTCCGTCTCACTGTAGGGATGGTACCCCAAAAGGGAAAGGCACTCGTCCTCCTCCGTACTCTCAACGACCTCCTGCGCCGCCTGTCCAAGATGGGATCAAATACCATCTTTTGTGGCCGTATCCTCACGTTCCTCAGTGGCGTATTCCCGTTAGGCGAGCGCAGCGGCGTGAACTTGCGTGGCGAGTATGGTCCAGCGTGGGACACTGTACGGATGTCTCGCGAAGAAGTTCAGGATCAGAAGGCCGAGGATCTAGCGGAAGTAAAGCTCGAAGATATTATGGCGGTCGATGTGCAGGATCCAGAAAAGCTTGCTGCGGCATCCAAATCAGCGACGGAGACGATGGAAAAAAAGGAGGGTAAGTATATAGATTTTCTATTCTCTCCTGTTACTCAGCATATCTTAGAGTTCTACAATACGTTCTGGTCACTCCAACTCCCTTTCTCCAAGCCATCACAGTTTGCTCTACCGCAGACTTTCGGCGAGTTTCAGGAAGCAGTCAATAAGGTGCTACCTGTCATCAAGGAGGCAACGGTGAAAGAGCGTGCTCTCACTGGTAGTCGCACAGTCATGACTGGCGCTGCTGCAGCAAACCCCTTTAAGCGGAAGCGGGAAACGGAGGCTACTGCAGAGCAAAACGTCGGGAAGGAATACTTCTTCGCTAAGTTCTTGACGAGTCCTGATCTCCTCGACCTCGAAGTATGCTTCTGTCAGTCTTGGGTCGAGTACGATTTGACGACATGCGCAGATAGCAGACACCCACTTCCGAAGGCAGTTCCTTTTTCAGCTGCTTGTACTCCTCCTCCACCTACAAACGTTTACGAAAGAGGTCAAGGCGTCGTGGATTTCCCCACGCAATCGCTCGCTTCAGATGGAGTTTACACTTGAAGGCGACGCTTTGCAGTGGGTCTCCGACACAATAGTGCGAGCACAGGAGGAGCTCAGGCAGACGGCTCCTGCCGGCCGAGTGTTCGCAGATGCTGTCACGGGCGTGCTTGAGCGAGAACGCAATTGGGTGCGATGGAAGAACGATCTCTGTTCCCCGTTCGACCGCGAGCCCGAGCCAAGTTCTACTCTGGAAGAGAGAACACGTGCAACAAGGGAGGCAATGCGCGCGGAGCCGGAAGAATGGCCGCACGCGCTTGGCTCGGCACCCCTCACGGAGATTTGGGAGATGGGTTATAGAGATTTGTGGGATCTAGAGAACCCATTCCAGTGCGTATGCCAGAGCATTATTTGTTGGATGTTGTTTATATTGTTTTAGGCCCGGAGACGTAAAGGACTTTGTAAAGAAGATCAAGTTAGAGGACAACCGGATTGAGATGCGCAAGAAAGCCCTCGCGCGCCAAGCCGAACGCATTGCTACCGCCCGTGCCAAATCGGCAGCGACATCTACAGGCACGCCCGGGCCAACGACACAGGAAACCGCTGTTGAACAGACCAAGCCTGCCACCTCGGCTACGACTACGGGTAGTCCCCTTCATCCTTCACTTCCTGCGAAACCAGGGTCAGCGTCACCACCCAAAGCTTCAGAATCGTCACAAGCGCAACCGACGCCAACACCTACTACGCCAATACCAGTACCTGCCCAAACAGAGCGTATACCGACTCCGACTCCTGCACCCGCGCCCGTCACACCCCCGTCACAACGCCTCTAGATGAGCAGATTCTGAAATTAGAAGAGGTAACGTTCTTCTATTAGAAAAAACCGAGCACATGATCTGAAATTATCTTATGTTTCTGTCGTTTGCAGAATAAGCAGCGTTGGGCGTGGCTTGCCCTGCGCACGGCCCGTGATCAACACCTGCGCAGTTCGCAAAGATTGGCGTAGGTGATATCGTGGCGCTTGCGGCCGAAATTGACCGCGAGCGTGAAGCACGCGAGAATGCTGCCACACAGGAACATAGTCCATTGCCGGATGGTAAGCAGGGTGTGGTGCGCTGGACGCGGCAGTGAAGCTTGGAAATGATGCGGCAGCAAAGGACGTGGAGGGTGATGTCAAAATGGAGGGATGATACAGTATTCAATTACAGCATCGCGTGCCAGGTACAGTTCCCGCTTTCTTCCGCAAATTCATCTACTCTACAGTACCTCTACATATACTAAAAATAATATGGTTGCGATTTGGGGACCACAGACACGGCAAGGATGACAGATATTGATTACGTGCTTCGCGTTTCCTGCTACGTAACACAGCTCAGGTAAGCAGTCACTCCGCATGTGACCGTGCTGGTTTCCTGAACCACTGCAGTCTTCTTTTTTTGGTCTACAGTATCGGCATGCCTGCGACCGGTCGCTCTTCGAACAAGCCACCCTCGGTTTTATTTTGTTTTAGTGTCTCTTCCTCCGCTAACGATTTCTCTTTTGTCTCATCCTGTGCGTCCACTGCAAGATGACGCGTGCTCACTCTCATTACAGCGATATCACCGTCACATCCACTTTTTTTACCTTACAAACCTGAACCGCTTCAGTAGGTACCCTGCGTGTATTTAAGCAGCTCTCCCACTCGCCATGGAAGGACATCTTCCTTTTAATCCCAGTCCGTCTTTGACTCTTTGCTTACAATTTCTGTGTGCGGCGTGCGTCTACTTCCTTACATTCTCCTTGTCTATAAGTCCAATTTGACGATACGTACTTCGCCGACCTCTACTTCTGTCGTCTACTGTCTGAATCTCGCCCTAACCTGACAGCGACGCCATGGAACTGCTGCCACGTCATCTTCACCGCATCCTCTCCCTCTCATTATCGTTTCTTCTCAGCTGTCAGTCCCTTTTCTTGTCTTCTCCTTTTCTCAGGACCATGGCCTCTCACTGGCCTCACCCTCCCCGGTTCGTATCGCAGCTTCAAGGCGATTCCAGGAACGATTGACAGATTTCAATACCGCAATTTTTGCCGTTCGAGCACAGGTAGCTGAGAAGTCTGCTAATTCTGTCTGCCGTTCCGAAATTTACCACCATAGGAGATTTCAAACCACCGGAACTTCATCCCTTCTCATATCAACGTCGTTTCCGTGGCATTCAAAAGTCTTAGGATCATGGACCGAGGAGAGCGGCGAGAACTGACACGGAAATGATCGCGACTTCGTAAACGGACTTGTACAGTAACTTGGGCTCAAACTAGTTTCTGCTGGAAACTTATTCCTGAATGATCCTAGTTATCAAAATCGGCCCGGGGTTGAAATTGTACTGTAACTGAAGAGGCGGTAGAACACGACATATGACATGACTATCTCGGAGTCGGTGCTATCAACTGGGCCTCACACATTTAACCGCACTCTGCACCTGCACTGATATTCCACCTCAGATACTGCATAATTAATTCGAGCCTCTAGAAGAGAGGTTAACGTCATAAACAATAAAAATTGGGGGCAGGTATGATACCTTCGTTCTTGTGTGATACCGGTAATTAATGGTTAATTCGCTTGTCATGACTATCTTTAACTTCAGCTACGGTGGTATGATTAACCTTGTACTTAAAGGCCAGAGAGTCTCGCATGACGTACAAGGGTTGTTGAGACCTCTGCCAGCTGGAACACCAGCGAGTGCAATGGTCGCAAAGTAGAGAGCAAAAACGGCTTTGAAGAACACCATGGTGCTCGCGGTAGGTCAAACAAGTTGAGATTTACTGAGAGGTGTAGGGAGGGGGAGCCTGGTCAGAGAAGGGCGGAACGAGACACTGCTTTATACTTCAGGGACCCCGGCGGACTTTTCCAGGAAGCGAGGGAGAGGTCAGACGAGGTCAGCTATGGAGAAATGTCGTCACGGTGCTCCATTAGTCTGTCAGTCTGGGAGCTAAATGACACGAACAATCCGCCTCAACTGCCCGGCGTTCGCTTCAAGGAGATCGATGATCGGCTATCCTCCAAGTGAAGGAAACATAACGCTTCGGGTCGTCCAAGTCATGTCATATCTCAGTGTCCACGATCTCAGTGTACACACCAAACAAGAGGGTGTCGTCCAAGACGATTCTTATGAGGACAACTATGGTCGTGATGGCACGGTGCCGGGACTTATGCTTGGTCCCTCTACTAATCCGAGGTAGATCATTCGAAAGTTTGCCACGTCCACGAGACATCGTAAGAGTGTGCTTGATGCAGACTTCTTATAATGCCCCATGGCGATAGTAATCCAGACAATGAGAATAGTCACAACGATAAAGAGGGTGTGATACAATTTATAGGCAAAAAGTAATGGTCTCATGGAGAAAGGGCACCGCTAGGCGTCCCGTAACCTCCCGAAAGCCCTAAGGACGAAGGATAGGCGAAATACCAACCCGAGCTCATGCGCGCTGCGTTACACACCCCCAAAAACAAAGCCCGGAAACGACCTTATGTCCCGTCCGAACTCAACGCGAACTCCAAGTTCAGCACAAGCAAGTGCCACATAACGGAACCACTACTTCCGACTCTGTCTCATAACCTCGGCACAGCACCACACTGAGACGCTTCAGTCTCCTCTTCTTGCCCGCTCCAGCTCTAGCGCTAGAGCAACCAACACTCATCGCCATCGCCGACCGCGCTTGTACATATGTCCCGGCGGATAAGTACCAGAGCAGAACACGGCGTGAGAGTCGCATAATAGATGCGAGCATAGGGGGGGGGGGGGGGGGGGGATATGGGTATTCCGAGCGCAGCGACTCGAGGCGGGAACGGGTGTACGCTGCGATGGAGGCATCCGATGTGGTGACAGTAGGTAGCGCGAGATTTATGCCAGTGATCGCAGCAGCATTCGTGTTCGTGCCGTGTGCGGGGTGAATCCCTGCTAAAGGGTGATGTGTTCTGGTCGGCGTGTGAACCAGTTTTATCGTCGGACCTGTTTACGGGGCGGAGAACTGTGATTAGGGGGCGCATGCGTAAGATCGATACTTCAAGTTCGTCGATTGAGAAAGGTACTGCTGGCGTCAACGTGAATTTTGAACGCGAGTAACAGGTCAAGTAGAGCGTTGCGGGAACATGGAAGTTGAAACAACGAAACTGCACGGGTAAAGAAGGGGGGCTGAAGAGTGAAGACAGTGAGGTTGTTCCGGGTCTAGCGCCAGTGTTGCGTTGGGCGATCGCACCTATCGGAAGTATTTTTTCAGCGCGAGCAACAGTATAGCATTGCGCAAGGCCGTAAAAGCCCCTTGGAGGCGGATCACGACGTGTCGACTGGAAAATTGGAGCATTGGAGCAGGTGGTGACCAGCTTCTATTGACAAGGGAGACACTCAGAAGGAATTGGATGAGGTCATGAATGTAGTATCCCGCTCTGAGGATGGTATCTCGACGGGAATTGAGCGTCCGGCGGGGCACAACAGGGCCCGGTGGTGAATAAAGAAAGATCGAGTAGAAATAGACATGAGGTTTGAATGCCAATGGCATGGATAACAGTTGTAGTCCTGATTGGCTGTTCGGTCATTGTATGAGGATTGTACGGTTATAAACCCATGGCAGTGCATGTGGGCTTGCGTGCGTACTAAAGCGTGAAGAATGGGCGCAAAGCCTCACCATGATTCCATTGCTTACCAGATGCTTCCAAACGGGCGCCGAGAAGATGCTTCAAACTGATCACCCACAAGCTACTTGCAGGCCATAAACGATTTTCATGGTTGGAGTCATTCTGGCTAGTTGCGCGGTCATGGTAGATTGATGCGTCTATCGTACGAGCACTAGGACCTGTAAACTGGACGCTTAGATCCGACTACTATGTTAGCACATGTTTGCTTGACTACTTCATGAGAGATTTCGATGGGAGTCGACGCCGTACGCGAGCACAGTAGTACATCTATCCTTTGACCTTCGGTTACTGGTTGTGGCCCACGCAAGTGAGAGCGCAGCTGACACCTGAACTGCGCTGGACAAAGTCAAGAAAGGACAAAATCTGCGTAAGAAATTCGACAGTTAGTCCAGATCGCTCAATGGGGAAAAGAAATAATTGGTTTATTTATATTGTTGCCCGTGTACAGAACGTCAAATACGCGGTAAATCAACAATCTGGTTGTTCAAGTTAAGTAGCGCTGGAGGAGAGGGGGACATGGGATCTGGATTGGGGGTCATATAGCAGTAGTGAGGACATGCGTGTGCTTAGTTCCATCGCGCTGCGCGGCAAGGGCGGGGCGCGATAATGTAGTCTCATGTATGTGAGAGAGAAGAGCAACGGAAGGAGAAAAATAAAGTCCAAAACCTGTTGAACAGCCGCGGCTCTTTTGCCTGCCAGCTCGCCGTCTTCTTCCGCGATGTTTGGACGTACTTTTCTCCCTGTGCGTGAAGGCTTCTCCAAATATATTCAAAGGGCACCTGGCCATGGTTGGGCTCCTCGGCCAGAATCACCTGGCATGACCGGGCATATTCAACATTTCAACTGCTTTCGTGCCATGGAGCAAGAGTAAGTTACGTAGTCATTACTGTGCTCAGCAACCTAGGAAACGGGAAAAGGGGTTCATTATAAGTTGTCCTGCAGCTATAGAAAAGTGAAATAGAAAAGTAGAAGTGCCCCTGTGAAAGCGCCCTTGCATCTGTAATGAGGCTGAGCGCTGAGCTCGATTACTGTGCCGTGCTGTAATTTTCTTTTTGGTAATCTACACCGTATTAGGTTGGGGTCTAACGGGTCGAAGTCCAAGCAGAGCAAAGTATGTTAGAGACGACTACATAAAGGAAGTGGCTCAACGCACGATTTCGACCTGGCTGGCCACTGGCAAGCAGGCTGATATAGCACTCTTTGTTTCTCGTCATGTCGAGAGCAGGAAAAGAGTTTGATGTAGGTAACAATCAGGCTCCGTGGCCAATGGGCAACTTGGCACCAAGACCTAGTGGTCTACTTCGCGGAGACCAACGGTCGTGCGGAGTTCTGTCTTACTCGTATAGAATATGAAGTTAGAGCGAAGCAACCCAGCGGCGGCTTCATACAAGGCCACGGTATTCAAATACATACTTGCGTTGTCGTTTCTTCGCGTTATCAGGAAACACACCAATATTCGTTACGGTATCCCGATGCGAAATGGCCCGCGTACTGTAGTTGTGAGTAGAATATATCCGTCGAGCCGGAGTTCCAATGAGCACGCATTGCGTCCTGTCATCACATCACGGCATTGCCATCGCAGCTGCGCATGTTTGCCGTCAACGTCCATGCGGGTCATCGTCTTTGTCAGCATATGGGGCCAGAAATAGTAAAGGAAAAGAAGACTGCACAGCTCGGTGAAAACCAGTTTCCGAATGTGAACAACGCGACTGCGCAGGTAATATCACGTGGGGCTGTCGTCAGAACATACTGTGCTCTACACCGCCCATGATATACGTGGCATTGGCAGTACGGTGAGCTCGGACGCGGACGGTGGAGATGAGGTTAGAGTGGGATGACGTAAAAAAAGGTATGGAACGGAAGTGGAAAATACGGCCCTAGCAACGGAGTAGGGAAGACTTGGAGGGTTCAAATGGGAGGTGTTTGAGCGGGCGTTGGCAGTGAATGAAGTGATAGTGATGTATGATAGGAATACTAGTACCGCTGTTGGTTGGAGATGGGGGCTGAGCACGTTGTGGGAAATAGAGTGTCAGGACCGGGTAAAAATTTAATGGGACGATGTTGCAATTGGCTCGGCTGCCAGTGAACCTGAATAAAACAGAACTCCTTGGACTCGACTCCCACACTCCCTTTCCATCTCATCTAATCCTAACCGTCTCATCCGCTACGACTTCGCCATAGACTACTTAACTTATCAGCTTTCTGTTCTTTTACTCTCATAAGTACTCCTGCCACCACTGTCTTCACTACATGCCTTCTACCGAGAAACATTCCCTCAGAGTACGCTTCTTTTGCCGCCCTCATATCTCAACTCATTTTTTTTTCTTGACAGCGTGTCCTCGTCACCGGCGGTGCCGGTTACATCGGTGAGCATTCTTTTTTTTTTTTACTCGTGAGCCGACTGACCAAAAACGTGGCAGGCTCTCACGTCGTGCATGCCCTTCAAGAAACACGGCGATACAAGGTCGTCAGCATCGACAACTTCCACAACTCATACCCTAGAGCATTCTCACGACTAGAAGAGTTAGCGCGAAGTGCTCTGCCGCCAGATGCATCAGAGACAGAGAAAGAGTCGACTGTTATTGATGCCTACCGGTGCGACTTGACGAACCCCGCAGACGTGCGCGCTATCTTTGAAAAATACGGCAAGGGGGGATTTGGGGTGTCGTTCACATAGCGGTGCGTTTCCATTCTGCTCTTTGCCCCAGCAGGAGGCTCACTCATCCGGCGCTAAACAGGCCTACAAAGCCGTTGGCGAGTCAACCGAGATCCCAGTGACGTACTACCACAACAATGTCACCGCGACGATATACCTCCTTCAAATTATGTCCGAATTTGACTGCACCCGACTCGTCTACTCGTCCTCCGCGACCGTGTATGGCACCCCTCCCGTTGTGCCAATCCCAGAAACAACGCGACTCAAGGCGGATAGTCCATACGGGCAGAGTAAGATAATGTGCGAGTCGATCATCCAGGATCTTACACAGGGTATGCACTTCTTTTTATGTCATGTCGAGGCGGCTGGTTGAGTTGTCACAGCTGAACCTCGGTGGCGCGCTATCTCCCTGAGGTACTTCAACCCTGCGGGCGCGCACCCATCCGGTCTGATCGGCGAGGACCCGCGTGGAAGACCAGGTAACCTGCTCCCACTTCTCGCTCACATGGCCATAGGGCGCGTAAAAGAGTCCACGCTGCAGGTCTTTGGGAACGATTACCCCACCCCGTGCGTCCTTCATTTTTTGGCACCCCCTCTTTCGCTTCCGCTATGAATATCAATTTGACTCGTGTTTTCTTTTTTCTTTATACTCAAGTGATGGTACATGTGTACGCGACTACTTACACGTACTTGATCTCGCGTCTGGTCACGTCCTCGCACTTGACGCGCTCGCGCCCGGCTCAACCACGTTTGACAATTGCCCGACGCCTGCACGGTTCAAAGCGTACAACCTCGGGCGCGGGCAAGGCCTCAGCGTGCTGCAGATCGTCGAAGCAATGCACAAGGAAACTGGATTCGATTATCGTTACAACATCATCGGCCGTCGGTACGTTGAGTCAACGTTGTTGTTTCTAGAGTAGTCCAGCCCGCTGACAACGATGGCCACTAGGCGCGGTGACGTTCCAGATTTGACGGCAGACCCCACACTCGCAGAACAGGAGCTCGGATTCCGTGCAAAGAAGGACCTCACGACAATGTGTCGCGATTTGTGGAATTGGCAGACGAAGAATCCGGGCGGGTATGGCATGGACTAATTTGTCCCCCGTAGAGGGGACACTTGGACTCGTTGGACTAAGCGAGAGGCCCCGCGCCCTCGCGCGCGTACAATGCTGTGTCTTAATCATAACTTGCATCGTGAGTACGGACAGCATCATCATCACCCCTCCCCTCCCCTATATTAGACACTCCCTCTCCTTCGTCTTGACAAGCTGGCCCCCTACGTACGAGTCGGACAGACAGACAGACTTTGCACATTTTTTGATTCGAGGAGCCAGTTATACCCTTATACCAAAACCCTACCTAGAAATGCTCAGGTAATAACTTTTTTTGGATACTGTAATGCCCACCTCCCTGCAAACAAAACAACAGTGTTCCACCGTCTGCGTGTAGCTCCGACTGGCAAGAGCGAATTTCTATTGGAAGAACCGCGTGCTTTTCCTGCTCCTCCTTGGCGGTCTCTAGTGAGGTCCCGTTCCCAACCGCGGCGGTCATGTATCTGCAGCGCGGCCCTTGCTATTACCGGATGTACAGCTAGATCTCGCCCTTGTCACGCCCTTCGACCGACTACAGCAACCTCTCTTATGAGTGCACAAATGTCAAAGGCGTCGGAATTTACTACGAAGGATCGTGAGTCCACCTCGCTGTTAAGGTCGCATTTTGTGTCTATCATTGGGTGTTTAGAGTAAAGATATTAATACTATAAACTATAAAGTTTGGGGTGCAACTTGAAAAATCAAGTGATATCACCCTACGATTTGATTATTATAATAATAAGCATGAATTCATGCAGAGGACGTACCCCTTTCGTTAAAATAAATAGCCTTTTCGCGACGGCGATCATCAAGGGAGTGGCGGAGGAGGGATGGTCCCGAAAAAAAAAAGTTTGACCGAGGATTGGCAGAATGCACCACTGGGGCGTTATCTGGCCACCCATTTCCGAAATCGCCATCGACTATTGACTCACCAACCCTTCCCACTTCCCATGGCTGTAGGGCAATCCGAATCGCAATCGAGCAAAGGACCTCGCACTTGGAAAACACGGACCGTGACTAGGACTCAGGTTCTGATTCAGACTCGGACTAAGTACTCAAGTTCGGATTCGGACTCGGATAGCAAGGAGAGCTTGGACTCCAGCTCCCAGAGGTACAAGACCAAGCACGTCCAAGTCATGTGGCAAAGGACCGGGAAGAGTTGGCCCTGGAAGAGTCCTGGAAGACGCGGCGGCGATCCTTGTCCCTGCTCACCAAGCTCCAAAGTCTCTCCACCCATGAGCGCTGCATGAGCCGTCGTACATCTGTTTTATTCCTGAGCGTCTGAAATATGGACGCGGCTTTGTACTTATAGTAAGGCAAGCGCCAATGCTTGGCTTGCAGCTAACCCACAGTACACTTCCAGAGCCGCAGCCCCAACCAAGCAGCACGACCCTCCACCTCACACAACCAGCTTCAGTGTCGAAGTTCTTCCTGATTCAGCGGCTTTCACAGGTGCGTATGTTACAGAAGCTGATGCTGACTAGCTGGCACCGACTCAGGACCATGTCCCCCACTGCCACACGATCTGCCACAGTGACACTCGGACACCAATTCCCATCACCACTAGGCGGAAAATATTGCACGCCGCTTGAACGACCAGCGATGACGACGCCCTACCACCTTCGAAGCGTCATTGTACGTGCTACAGTTCCCCTGCCACCTCCATGCACTATGCATTACACACGCAATTGGATGCTGCCAGTCGGGCAATCATCTCTGCTCTTACCAGTCCTACCACCCCGCCCACGGGTCCACCCCACCACCCTCGATAGCGTCTATCCTGGGCTGTGGTAAGACTTTCGCGCGCCTATACAGCCCTCGAGCACACACTACCCGTGTGCACGCCGCCGAACGTCCCTTTCGTTGTACACGCTGTCCGACAGCTTTCGCGTCCAATTATGACTCGAAGCGCCCCGAAGGTCTTCGCGAAGATAAAGCCTGGCGGTGCACAGGTTGTGCAAAGACTTTCTCCTTCCCCGTGCTCTCGCGCAACATCGGATGGCGGCGGCGGCGCGCCATAGTACGTGCGCGACGGCAGACGTGGCGGAGATTGATTATTGATGTGCCGGAGAACGGTGCTGATGCCAGTGCGGCTACGTCCCCCACTGTAATGCGACCTGCCGCACTGACTCGGACACCCACACCCATCACTACCACGTCTCACACTGCAACACGACCATTAGCATTACAGTAGTAGCCGCCGCCACCCCCTTGATTGGTATCCACCATGGCCGTTGAACGTTGAACGTTGAACTGCAAAACAACAAGAAAAAGTACCTCCGAGTCCCAAACGGCGTTTCGGGGTCAATTTCTTGCGTTATTTTTGTGGGCTGACTGCTGAGCAGACCTACAGTATTGCTATAGGTGTCTTGAAAAAGGTGGAAAATTGACCGCCCGCTTGCTCGTGAAACGTAATAAATAGAATGTTTACACGCAGCACTCATTTTCTTTTCTTTTCATTTTAGTCTCTCTTCCTCCGCTAACAATTTCTCTTGTCTCACCCTGTGCGCCCATTGTAAGTCCACGCGTGCTCATTCTCCTGCCCCGATATCGCCGTCACCTCCCCTCTGTAGACCATACAAAACTGAGCTCCTTCAGTGGGTACCCTGCGTGTATTTAAGCAGCCCTCCCGCTCGTCATAGGAGGGCACCGTTCCTTTCAAGCTCAGTCAGTCTCTGCTCTCAATTCCTGTGTGCGCCTACCTCCTTCCGTCCTATTCTCGCCAGCGTTTTCCTTGCCTCTCAAGTCCAATTTCGACCCCGCGTACTTCGCTGACCTCGACATTTCTGCTGTCTCCTGTCTAAATCTCGCGCTGACGCCGTGGAACTGCCCACGTCATCTTTGCCGCATACACTCCCTCTCATTATCGTTTCTCACAGCTGCCAGTCACTTTTCTTGTCTTCTCCTTTTCTCAAGACCACGGCCTCACACTGGCCTCACCCTCTCCGGCCCCATCATAGCTATAAGATGACCCTAGGGATGATCGACGGATCTCAATAGCGCAATTGTTGCCGTTCGAGCACAGGTAGCTGTGAAGTCTGCTAATTCTGTCTGCCGTTCCGAAATTTACCACCATAGGCGATTTCAAACCACCGGATCTTCATCCCCGCTATCCTCGATGTTTCATTCCTTCTCATATCAACGCTGGCACGGTTTCCGTGGCATTCATAAGTCTTAGGATCACGGACCACCGAGAGCGCCGGTGAGAATTGACGCGGAAATGATCGCGACGCCGTGACTTCGTAAACGATCCTGTACAGTAACTTGGGTATATTGTAACCTGGTTTCGGCTAGAAACTTATTCCTGAAAGATCCTAGTCATCAAAATCGGCCCGGGGTTGAAATTCTACTGTAACTGAAGGGGCGGTAGAACACGACATATGACACGACTATCTCGGAGTCGGTGCTACTTAGTATCAACTGGCCCTCGCACATTTAACCGCGCTCTGCACTGATATTCCACCTCATCTATTGAATAAGTAATTCGAGCCTCTAGAAGAGAGGTTAACGTCATAAACAATCAAAACTGGGGGGCAGGTATGATACTGTACCTTCATTCTTGTTTGATACTGTAATTAACTGATGGAATCGGAAGGTGCTACATTGGTATGATTAACCTTGTACTTAATGGCCATGGATTCTCGCAGGACGTACCAACACCCGAATCCCGCTTCTGTGGGGCAGCGAGTGCAATGGTGGTGGCGAAGAAGAGTGCAAAAACGACTTTGAAGAACATCATAGTACTCGCGGAGGTCAAAGAAGTTGAGATTTACTGAAGGGTGTATGGAAGGAGAACCTGGTCAGAGAAGGGCGGAGCGAGACACTGCTCAGGCTTTATAGTCCAGGAACCCCTGCGGACCATTCCAGGAAGCGAGGGAGAGGTCAGACGAGGTCAGCCATGGAAAAATGTCGTACTTTCGACGGGACGAACACGGTGCTCTATTGGTCTGTCAGTCTGGGAGCTAAATGACACGAACAATCCGCCTCAACTGCCCGGCCTCAGGCTTCGCTTCAAGGAGGTCGATGATCGGCTGTCCTCCAAGTGAAGGAAACATAATGCTTCGGGTCGTCCAAGGCATGTCATATCTCAGTGTCCACGATATCAGTGTAACACGCCAAACAAGAGGGTGTCGTCTAACACAATTCTTTTGAGGACAACTTTGGTCGTAATGGCACTGCGTCAGGACTTATGCACTTATGCTTGGTCCCTCTGCTAAACCGAAGTAAATCGTTCGAAAGTTTGCCACGTCCACGAGATATCTTAAGAATGTGTTTGATGCAGATTTCTTATTGGGGTCCAAGTTCAATGCCCCATGGCGATAGTAATCCAGATAATGAGAATCGTCACAATGATAAAGGGTGTGCGATACAATTATAGACAAAAGGTAATGGCATCACGGAGAGAGGGTATCTCCAGGCTTCCCGTAACCTCCCGAAAGATCTAAGGAAGAAGGATAGGCGGGATCCCAACCCGAGCTCATCCGCGCTGCGTTACGCACCCCCAAAAACAATGCCCAAACGGCCTTACGTCCCGTCCGAACTCAACGCGAACTCCAAGTTCAGCACAAGCAAGTGCCACATAACGGATGCACTACCTCCGACACTGTCTCATAACTTCGGCACAGCATCACGCTGAGTCGCTTCAGCCTCCCCTTCTCGCCCGCTCCGGCTCTAGCGCTGGCGCAACCAACACCCATCGCCATCGCCGACCGCGCTTGTACATATGTCTCGGCGGACAAGTACCAGAGCAGAACCCGGCGCGAGAGCCGCATAGCGCAGATGCGAGCATAAGGCGGACTCGGAAGCGCGGTATATGGGTGTTCCAAGCGCAGCGACTCGGGACGGGAAAAGGTATACGCTGCGATGGAGACATCCAACGTGGCAAGGGTAGGTAGCGCGAGCTTTATAATCGCAGCGGCATTCGTGTTCGTGCTGTGTGCGGCATCCCTGCCAAAGGTTGATGTGTTCTGGCTGGCGTGTGAAACGGTTTTATCGTCAGACCCGTAGAACTGTTATTAGGGGACGCATGTGCAAGATCGATACTTCGTCGTTGAGAAAGGTACTTCTGGCGTCAGCATGGATTTTGAACATGAGTTACAGGTCAAGTCGAGCGTTGCGAGAACATGGAAGTTGGAACAAGGAAACTGCACGGGTAAAGAAGGGGGCTGAAGACAGTCCTCGGTTATTCCGGGTCCGGCGCAAGTATTGCGCTGGGCACAGTATTCTTTGCGCAAGGGAGTAAAAGCCCCTTGGGAGCGGATCACGACGCGTCGACTCGGGAATAGAGCATTGGTTCGAGCAGTGACCGGCTTCTATTGACAAGGGAGACACTCAACAGAATTGGGTGAGGTCGTGAACCCGCTTTGAGGATCATAGCGACTACAGTAGAAAAGCACGTGAGCGCCACTTTTGGTCTATCTCACGTGATTCGAGAATTAATCATCATCACTGCTTGTTTGAAGAAGTTCAACACTACAGTAACCCCCAATCCAATCCAAGAAGCATGGTACGTTGACCCGTTTGCATTAAGAAAGAAAGGGATTTTAATTTTCACCACAGTCTACTTGGGAAGTTCGTCTCTCGAATACGCGAAAGGTGCCGTATTTCTTCAACACGGAGACCCAGCAATCCGTGTGGGACCCACCTGAAGGGCTGAGGCCAGAAGACATCGAGAAACTTCCGGGAGCAGAACTTCTGAAGGTTAAGGATGTCCGGGCAAGTCACATCCTGGTCAAACATAGTGGCTCGCGCCGACCATCGAGTTGGAAAGAGGTGGGTCCTCCACCGCCTTTTCCTTCTTCTCTCTCGCCACATAACTTGCTTAAGTACCATATTATGATGATATAGCCCAATATCACCCGCTCGAAGGAGGAGGCCGTCGCTATCCTGAAGGACTACAAAGCGGAGATCGGGACGAGTGCAGAGACGTTTGGCCAGCTCGCGCGCAAGCACTCGGATTGTTCATCGCATGATCACGATGGCGACCTGGGTTGGTTTGGTCATGGGCAGATGCAGAAGCCGTTCGAAGATGCGACGTTTTCGCTACGCGTTGGGGAGATCAGTGACATTGTCGACACGCAGAGCGGCGTCCACCTCATCCTGCGTACCGGCTAATCTGTTCTTTTTTTGGCACGCAGGGCGTCAGGACGTCTAGATGTTGGAAACGGTAGATTTTTTTTTACCAGCCACTGCCTGCCGCTTTTTATTCTATCCCTAAGGAATTTATTCTCCAAGGGGACGCGCCGTAGTACTGTATGTTTGGGAAAAAGCTGTACTACAGAGTGTATATATACCGGTAGTGTGGACGACCGAGATCCGGTTGTGCACGAACATGCCTTTCTTCGGAGGGTATCGGGATAGACCGGTGAAGCACCTCGTACAATTGGGAGTCAGACACTAGTCAGACACAACAATGCTCTATTGTAGTCTCATGTCTCAAGTCGTGATACTGTTTGTGGGAGAGGTTGCGATCGCATCACATGAGTGACGTGTGCCCACGATTTGTCCCATCGATCAGAGGGTCAACAGGAATCGTTAGAAGAGGGGAACGACTGAGGATGCACATCTGTTGAACGGTGTATCACACAGGCGAAGACCGTGGTGCTTGCACAGCCTAGTCCGACAAGCTGAAGGGCAAGACACCAACGCGCCATGAACGCTAGGAATGGATTCTGAGAAGCGAGTAAGAGCGTGTAGTGTGCAAACCAAAGTGGTCGGGGTTGGCGGCTCCGCGGAAATGATGGATCGTTTGAAAATGAAGAGATGGCAGTGCGAGTCCAAAGGCGCTCGTCCCGCTCTACAGCTCAAGTTGTCCCTTACGTCGACCATACTGTCGTCCGCGTCGCTCTCTACTCATCCTCCGATACCCCTCTGCCGCCAGAAAGCATGGCGATAGGAAAGGCTGCCAGATGGATATCATTTGCTGCCCCGCAACAAACACCCTCATCCTCCTCCGTTGCCAACGACACCGACGACACCACCCACTCCATCGCCGACGAGAAGCAGTTTGGTTTAGAGAATGTACGTTATCCTGGTTTGCCTTTCCACACACTCTGACTTCTTTTTTGATCCCGTGAAGTTTGGAAATACTTGGTGAGTTGTTCGTTGCTGCCTCGTTCTCCACCATCCGTATTTCCTCCCAACGTCTCTAACCATCTCTCGTCTCGCACAGTTACGCCAACTCTGTACTCCAAGCACTCTATTTCTGCTCACCCTTCCGCGACCTTGTCATTCAATCCACCGACATCTCTGCACCACCTCTACCCGCCGCCGGATCCCGACAGACACCACCTACGTTGCCAACCGCCAACCCTATCCCCCCGCGCCGCAAATCCGAGCGAGGAAAGACCGCATCCGACGTCCCATCCTCCACCCCTACCCCTACCCTCGTCATTCCCTCAGCGCCACCGACCCTCTTCTCCGCTCTCCGCTCCCTCTATGTATTCATTTCCAGGAATCCAGCTGACAAGGGTGCCGTTGCACCACGTGCATTCATCGACAAGCTTCGCGATGGGAATGAGCACTTCCGCGGCGTCATGCATCAAGACGCGCACGAGTTTCTCAACTACCTTCTCAATAAGATCGTCGAGGAAATACAGTACGACAAGCATCATAAGCAGGACAAGGACAAGGACTCATCTTCTTCCAACGCCTCCCAAGAGGACTGTGAGTTTCAGGCACACCAACACTTGATATATTGAGTCTCCCTGCTGACCTCCCATGTTCGCTTGGCATCAGTGTCATCCGCTGTGGCGACGTTGGTATCGGACAATGCGTCAACCCCTATTGCACACTCCGAATTTCCTGAACTCAGTGGCACCCTAGTGCATCGGCTGTTCGAAGGCTCGCTTACATCGGAAACCCGATGTCTGACTTGCGAAACGGTGGGTCATCGCGCGTTCATATCATTTCGGCGCTTGCGCTTGTCGGATCTCGGCTCGTGAACTCGCTGATGCTTGGCAAAGGTATCTTCCCGCGACGAATCGTTTCTCGATCTCTCAATTGATATCGAGCAAAACTCGAGCGTCACTGCATGCTTGCGCCAGTTCAGTGCCAGCGAAATGTTGTGCCAACGGAATAAGTTTTTCTGTGACAGCTGTTGCGGACTACAGGAGGCCGAAAAGCGGTACGTCGTCTCTTCTCTGCCCTCTCCTTTGACGATGACCTATGATATTGTTGCAGGATGAAGATAAAGAAACTCCCAAATGTACTTGCACTCCATTTAAAGCGCTTCAAGTATCAGGAGGACTTGAAGAAATACGTCAAACTAACTTACCGGGTCGCTTTCCCATTAGAGTTGCGCCTTTTTAACACCGTTGACGATGTAGAGGACCCTGATCGGTTGTATGAATTATTCGGAATTGTCGTACATATTGGCAGGTATGGCGTCCATATGGTATGTGCTGTCCTGTGATCCATCTGCTGACTGCGTCGGTTGCAGCGGCCCGCATCATGGACACTACGTTGCCATTGTGAAGGGACCTCATTCATGGCTTATATTCGACGACGATAAAATTGAAGCGATCAAAGAGAGCGAAATTCCTAGGTATTTCGGCGATGCCACTTCTGGGAGCGCGTATGTGCTCTACTACCAAGCGGTCGACTTAGATCCTGTGTCTTTGGGTATAAAGGTGCCGACTGGTCCCACGGTCCCTGACATTACTATCGCAAGCTCGCCCGCCTATGCAACAAATGAAATACCGTCATCGGAACTCCCTGATCCCGCACTTCCGCCTGGCCTGGGAGAGTCACCTGCGACCTCGCTGGCAACTGAGCCGACACCGCATCCCCCAAAATTGACTGCGCCATCTTCCCCTTCCCTTGCCACAATGCCGCTAGTAGCTTCCGTAACGCTCCCGTCTCGGAAAAAGTCTCTCCCGTCAATTCGCATTCCTGCTTCCGATTCCTCGACCCCAACTGCAATTTCAGGTCGTGCACATGGAGGATTGTTTAATACATTTCGCAGTTCGCCGAGTGGCTCAAAGACCCGACCCTCGACGTCAGATGGGACCGTCTCTACGCGAATTGCAGCCGATGATGCACTACCTCCTGTCCCACCTGTCCCTTTGCAGTACCTCAATGGCAAGGATACGAAGGAGCATGATAAAGACAAGGATAAAGATAAAGGCGGAGAGAAGGAGAAGGAGGAAGAACGGTCTTCGAAAGAGTTTGATCGCAGGCCAAGTCTATGGTTCAAACGGCGGACTGCCAAACCTACGAAGGAAGAGCGGGAAAAGGAAAAAGACAAGGACAAGGAAAAGGAAAAGGAAAAGTGAATCATTTTACGCGTTTGATGTTTGTTCAAATCGTCAAACAGGTTCCGTTGGGTATTTTGTCAGCTGGGGATGCTACAACGTCCGCTGCGGCGCTCGCTGCAGTACCATCACAGTCTGATGCGGCGTCGTCTGTGTCGGGAGCGAGCTCGCTATGGCGTCGTAGTAGCGCACGTGTTGGCTATCATGTCAAACGCCTCTCTGGCTCTGGCATCAACGGTAGCACGACGCTCGGCGAAACAGAGGTGACCGTGACTGCGCCTCCCGCGGGCGTTTCTTCGGGATCTAGCCCGTCATCACATCCTCCATCTCACCCCCACCCCCACCCCCACTCTCACTCTCATCATCATCATCATCCAGAACCACCTGGTCAGCTCCCGACGGTCCCGGCGACCCCGCAGATCGGCCAGTCCGATTGGGAACCTTCCACCCCATCCTCTACTTCAAGCTTTCCACCTGCACCCCGTACACTACACGCTCAAGCACAACACCGGACTCCACTTCTCGTGAGCAACACCGACGATGATGAGCTTCCATCTGTACCACCGTTGCCCGCCTCAGGCGGAGAGGCGGAAATTAGCTCGCCCCCTCTCCCCGCATGGCGTATCTCACCTGCATCACCACCGGGTGAGTCAAGTGGTAACGCCACGTCGGCGGTACTACCTCGTCATCATACTGGTGAGCCTACATCGATGGTAGACGATAACGATGAGGGGCAGGACGATGATAACGATGATGTCGTTAGCGACGATCACGAACCCGAACTCGACCCGCACGAGCAAGGGCATGGGCGCCGGCGCTTACGTGCGCCCGCGGGTCTCAGGTTTTTCGCGGGACGTCGGCGTGGACGCCAACACTCGACGCACGGAAGCGGCAGCGGCAGCGGCGGCAGCCGTTCGCCGCGCGAGCGGAGCTCAAGTCCGCATCAACAATATCAAGGACAACGACAAGAAGTAGGGGCAGCAGCTACAACAGTACCGTCACCACACCCATCTGCACCGGAATCGAGCGGCGGCTTGAAATTTCCGTCACAGTCCGCTAGTGACACCCCTGCTCCCGCTCCCTCGTCCACTACATCGTCCTCCAACTCCGCGGCAGCATCGGGGCCAGCGGCAGGATTTAGGCGCGCTGCGCGCAAATTGAGTCTAAATGTGCCTTTGTTCGGACTTGGACTTGGACTTGGAGGAGGGGGGCGTGATAAAGACCGAGATCCTCATCACCATTCTCATACTCATCCATCCAATGAGCATCACCAGCACCAGCAACACCATTTGGGGATTATGAAGAAAGAGGAGAGTGGTAGTAGTCACAAGGCGGCACAGAAGATTCGTATGCCGAGCTCAATTTTTGGTTCGGGTGGTTCGGGTGCCGATGCTGGTGCTGCCGTGGGCGTGAGCGCCGCGGTAACCACTAGCGCGCGGCCGTAGGATTGCTGGTTGACTGACACACCCCTTCCCTTCCGACGAAAAATCTAGCTCTTGTGCGGACGATTGACTCACTCCCCCTTACCTTCCATTCCCTTGGTTTATCACTCACTGTATGTATGCATGCATGTACGTACGTATACCGACTGTCTTTTGGGCAGGAGTTTTAGAACACAGGATACTCTACAACTTCCATCACCGACTTTTGGATAATAATGTGTATTCACAGGCTATATGCACTACCACACTTTACTACCATCCCCTCCAACAATAGTAGTTATTTGCGACAATGTGACATTTCCTTTCTACCTATTTCTTTATTCGTCGAGGGGGATATCCTCGACTGTAGCGTAGAATTCCCGCGCAATGCGCTTCTGTGCGTCTAGACTGCTCTCCTCCTGCGTGAATGGACGGATATATGGGATAAGAAATAAGCTGAGCGTCAAGTCTCTTTACAACTTTGTGAAGGGAGCCTACGTACCGATGTTCCTGCCACACCACGGATGATGAGGTACCGTCGGCCAGTGAGAATCGATTCCGTCACGACGCCGTCATGTGGTGTGTCTTTGGACCCCGTGGCAAACCCTCCCGCTTCTTGTGCGATCACGATCCCCGCCTATCCACCCAAAAACTTCACTATGAGCTGCGTGTGGATACACTCGGAAAAGATAATATGACGCACGCAGACATCCCACGGCCTTTGTGATTTGCGTAGTTGTACCCGGTCATTGTTGTCGTCACCACAATCGTCACTTCGCACCGATGACATAAAAGAAGACACACCAGCATCCGATCTCCCTACAACAACAATAGCACGCGGCGCCACCACCAACGATAAAGTCAATCAGCGGAATGAGAAAGAAAAAAAGGAGAAAGGAAGGAAGGAAGGAGACGCACCAATACATGTCCAACGCGCCCTGTGCAACAAGCGCAATGTTCAGCGCGGCGCTCCCGACGGAGCGCAGAGAGTGAGCCATGATGCCATGAGGCGGCGCAGCAGCAAGACGCGAAAAACTGTCCGCTTTACGACGTATTGGTTCTTGTGTGCGGTCCGAGCCCCACTCGACCGCGATGAGCGCACCCGCCAGCGAGGGCAGCGGACGCGCGCTTGCTGGTGCGAGCGGGAGGCGCTGTGGGGCTCCAATTTCGGTGTCGGTGCCGGTGCCGGTGCCGAGTGCGGGCGTGCGGGTGTGTAGGAAGGAGCCTGCGCCGCGCACGCCTCTGTAGAGATGCTCAAGGAAGGGATTGTAGATCACCCCTAGGACTGGGATGCGTTGGTCGACTAGGCCGATGGATATGCATGCGTAGGGGTAGCCGTGCACGAAGTTGGTTGTACCATCTGCCAGTGCGTCCCGGTTTCGGGCGGGTAATTTGTTGTTATAAGCGTGTTGGGGAAAGTAAGTTAGGGTTGGATGGGACCTGCACTGCGTAAGAAGCGGGGAAACTTGAACGTACCAATGGGATCGACGAAAAAGGTCGGCGCATCCGTGAGGGGTGGACGAGTACCAGATGAGTACGATTCTTCGCCAACGCTATACAGCAGCAAGAGGTCAGGAGAGAAAAAAGTAAGTTCAACATCCGAGATGGGGAATCGGGGATGGAAGGAAACGAATACTCTTAACTTACAAGTGAAAACGCGGATACGCGCGCGCGATCTCGTCCCGGACGAGCTCCTCTACTCTAACGTCGTACTCCGTCACAAGGTCGACCGCGTTTTTCTTCTCGCCGACGCTTCCTGGGCCCGGCGCGCGTTGGATCGCATGAGAGCCTTCGAGTATGAGCGCTCCCGCTTTACGCGCGAGGTTGGTTGTGAATCCGAGGATCTCCTGAAGTTCTGAGGGGGTGAGTGGGCTGGTGATCATGGACTCGGAGGGCATGGGCAAAATGATGGTGGAGATGGCAAGTTATGAGCAAGGAGACGAACGTTATCGCATCTGGTCGGGTAATTATGCGATAGCGCTTGTCTCGTTGTTCGGACTTCGGAGCATGTGCGTGAATCTATTGGCTAGAGCGATTACTGGTACACCTGAGCGGGCAGGCCGGGCATGGGCTCGTTTCATGGCTTTTGACTTGCTCATTTCCAAGGGGTTGTTCTACTCAGGCTACAAAGAGCTCTTCGTGTATAAATAAGTCCCTCAGTAGTGCTTCATAATCTTCAGTCTTCGAGCCTTCTTCATCCTCTTATTCGTTTGTGCACAGTTGTGCCTTGACTCCGTTTCATCCCGCTGCGCTTTCGATCTTCACTAGTACTGTTCGTTGGAGGGGTCATGACGCGGGCCGTTATGGATATTGTTCGATTCCTTTTGCTTGAGCCCGCGCTCCGGGATGAGGTGTCCGCTCACTCGTTGCCGCACTCCGTGGGCTGGTAATCCGATTCAACCTCTCACCATGCAGCGACGGAATAATTCTCCTCGTCCTTCTCCTCCTTTTCCAACTGCTTCATATCCCACGCGTATCTCTGCTCAAGCTTCACGACCTCCCTCTCCAGAATCTTTTCCTGCTCTTGATAGTGTCGTCGTATCCGCTCAATTTCGATCTCCAATGATGCACGCCAGCGCTCCTCGGCCGTTTGCTGCTGGCGGGAACTAGTAGCTTGGGTGGCCTTTTGTGAGTGCAGGACCCTCCCTCTCCACTCCAAGGTCGAGTCTGGATTCTTTTCCACAAAGGGCGCGACACCGCCTAGTCCGTTCTCGGAATTTCCACCGCCATGCTGCATATGATATGATGAATTGTAATCGTGCTCACGTCTGAGTCACAATCTTTGTCAACAGCGTCGGCGATGAACATCTCTGAGTCGGTCGTTTCTGTTCTGGCACTTTTTTGATCAACTACGACTGAAGGATCTGGCCACCCGCGAACAGGATTTACGTATAGTTCAAGGTCAAAGAAGGATCAACGGGCGGCCCTCACCTGTTTTGTTCGGCATGACCTCAGTGTTTTCCATGTCTTGCGTTCTTGATGCGGCGATACTGGTGTTAGTGAGCCTTTCCCTACGCCCTTCTACCTTTGGTCGACGGCAGCTGACTGGGCATTTTAGAATGGGAAAGCTTGTTCACGGTTGAGAGGAAGTGGGGAGTGGGTTCTGAACCTGGATTGTCTTGGACCCGAACACCACTGCCGGCTTCAAATATTCATCTAGTTGTGGTTGTGGTATCAGAGCAAAGCTCTGATGTGATCTGCCAGTGCCCAGTGGCAGACACTGGCACTGTAGTAAGTCACAGTAGCTTTGTCACTTGCTAACAAAGTGTTAGGTTACTGTATTGTTCACTTTCGATGTTTCGTAACAAAATGAACGAGCTGCCGCTTCAAAGCATGGGCGCCGGGCGGATGTACCATCGGAACATGCCAGTGCCACCGAACCACGAATGGTCAAAAATCTCCGTAAAATTTTTAAGTGTGGTCTTTCCTCCAGTACTGTATTGTGGGCATGGGAAAACACCACCATCAGAACATCTGACAGGAACTGATAGAACGCGATGGTTCAAATTAATCCAAGTTCATCTGGAAAGTGTTGTCCGCTTGTCATTATCCTGGTCTACTGTATACCGGAGTAGACCAAATGGGTATGTGCGCACAAACTGCTGATAGAACAAATGGCGAATGTCAAGCAGAGTTCAGCTAAAGTGATAGATATGGCGGTGGGGTATAAGTCATCAATTGATTCCCCACGAAGCCCTCCTCCGCCATCCCTTTACTAGTACGCCTTCCCATCTGGAACCTTATCTTAAATGAGCTACCAGTGACGCGCTGTACTATCACTTCAAATACACTTCTAGCCGCTATAACTATAGCTGATAATGTCCACTGGCGGCTTGCATGGATATTTTTCATCGCTACTGCTACAAATGTCTGGTGCTTCCATCTGGCGACTCTGGTCGCACCTCCATTCATAGCACACGCATATTGTAGGCTTGTGCTTTGCTTGGTGTAATAACAGTAGGTCGGCTCAATGGAAGATGTACAGTACCATGACTGCATTGGAAACTTTCCTTAGCATAACTCTGCTGCATGAGAATCCCAATTGATTCCAAGTTACTTCCCATCATCAACACAGTTAGCTGACATGCGCTTCCAAGACAGGAGAATGGTCGTACGACATGCGTCACGGCCCTGTACAAACGAAGGAAATACGTAGGTTCTGTTCTCACGAGTATGCTCAACGGTACCACAGTATGTCACATAATGTCAGTACTGTCAGAATTATTCACAGGCACGTCTGGGAAATAGAGTAGGGATAAGAGAGAGGAAGCACCTGGGCTCCGTGAAATTGTATGGCTCTACATCAGTGGAGTAATATCTCAAAAGCCACTAGAAGCGACATCAGCACAGTACACAACTTATTTAAGTTCAAGTTGACGTTGACTTGATCAATTATTCCTCTTATGGAATGATAAGGTTTCTTTTTCGGCGCTGCACTTTATATCACAGTAGTATGGTCGATTTCAGTGATGATCTGCCTCGCGTATAAAATCGCGGTACAACATTCTCTTCCCCAGCATCGCTCTCCCACTTTTTCTTCCTTCCCGGATATTGCAAGCGCTGCAGCCTAGCTGGTCATGAAAGCCGTTGTTGTTCTTTTCTTCGTTGTGCCGCTTGCGCTCACCGCTCTTGCAATTCCGATCCCCAATCCGCAATTACTGCGTACGATCTGCTTCATCTTTCTACCGCCACACACTATGAGGAGCTTGACTGATCTGATAACCTAGCTAAACTATCCGGTACTGTTTATGTCGATGGAATAGCTCACGTTTATGGGTCGGTCGACGGAAGTGCAGATGTTACCCTGTTCGTATATATTTTTTTACTCTCTCACTGACTCTGTTGTTAAATTCCTACCCCAAAAGCTCTTTTCCAGATCTTACGTACGCCCTCACTAAAATCAGCGAATTCTTAGCAAAGACCTGACTCTTCGTAACCTGCTGTTTATGACACAGAGACAACCACGACGTGAATTTGGACGTCCCGTTGGGTCCACTCTAAGCATAGGTTTGGCCGAACCGGCGTGGTGCCGGTTTCTTGAGAACTTTCGCACTTTCTAATGTGAGTCATCGTGTTTTCCCCCAGACTTGTGCTGTATTCCCCTACTAAATCGCAGTAGTTCAACCAGACTATTGGGCAGTCTTATGTCCATGAGATACCTTTGATTACGCTTGATGTAGAAATGTTTATCCAGTTGTCGGTTATTACCCTATGGCAATTGTCAAGGGGCAATGAGATTTTTACACAACGAAAGAGAGATGTGATACACATACGGATGAAG
The DNA here is from genome assembly GCA_022496225.1 of Russula aff. rugulosa BPL654. NCBI lineage: Eukaryota > Fungi > Basidiomycota > Agaricomycetes > Russulales > Russulaceae > Russula > Russula aff. rugulosa BPL654. Next base: position 142,455 of record WTXE01000038.1, on the reverse strand, counting down.
GTGATCTAAGGAGTCGGTGTTGCACTGCTGAAGGAGGTCTGTTGCCCATGGGCATGGGCTCCTCTCATATCTGGGGTGGGCCTAAGGTTCTCGGGCGGAGGTGAGCTCGGAACGGAACGTCGGAGCGCCCAACGATCATGGCACACCCATATATGGACAAACGCGTGAGCACTAAGTACTACCATACAGGTCAGTATCATTCATTCACATGGATAGAACATTGGCAGCACCACACGTGCAGCATACAGTGTTCAGTAGCTAAGTTAGTACATGCCCTGGTTAGTCTCTACCATAGTCCTGGGACAGTGAGCCGTTCAATTACCATAGATTATATTGTCTACACAGTCAATACCTGCGTGCGTCCACTTGGCTCACATTTACAGTAGATACGCTTACAATAGAAATGATCATGTTGGTGAGCTTAACGACCCGCAGGGCACTCCACATTGTATCGTGAATAAGCTCTTATGTATGGTCCCCTTGAGAGAGACATACGTGGGACAGCTTGTCTAGAAATCGAAGACGGGCAATTGGAGGTGGAGCCCTGTTGACGTCGCACAATGACAACAATGCCGGTGGGCGCCGGTCCTCAGGAGGCCGGTAATATGCGAATGAGACTGGTACTGGTCGTGACCGTAGATGAGATCACGAAAATGAGCCGAACAGAACAAAACATGGACGAACTCTTGGGTGCATTCAAGTTCATCGCCGGCCGGGGCTCATTGGATAGTCCCTGCAGGATGGAAGGCACGCTCTCGTTCCCCTTTACCGCGTTTTTGTGTCTGAGCTTGTGTAGGATGTGTAGGAAGAGTGTTGGGACGGATGAGGACTGATGCTCAGCCTACATGGATTATAGTGCGAAGTTCCAGAGGAATACTGTAGCTTTAACAACGTCAAGGCAAACTCAGGTTACGTCCTACATAGGGTGCTCAGCAGAATGTGAGACTAACAAACACACCCGTCCACTCTGCATTGTTAACAGACAGAAGTATGTTTTCGGAGCAGCAGTTCATCAATTGACCCATCTCTATCTCTTACTAGAAAGACAAGTGGAGACCAGGCATAAATATATGCGCTTGAGAATGGATCGAGGGGGTAAACAACTCAACTCACCGGGTGAACGCATCTAATGCCTGACACATCAAGAGGAGAAAGAGCGTGCAACTTTCAGAGAAGCATAGGGAGAAGAGGTCATTTGACAAGAGCGAGTGCAAAGTATCATTCCTCGACCTTCGTTTAGACGTGACAGATGGTGATGGTAAGGTGACTTCAACCAAGGGCAATTGCGATATCTGCTTCAATTCATTATATAGACTATTGTCGATAAACTTGCGACATGTTGTAAAGAGAGCAAGTCTAGAGAAAGAGATTAGAGGAGTTAATTCATCGGTGCGAAGGATACCTAACGAGGACGAGCAAGGATGTACCGAGGACACCATGGGCGGCCCGGTGAGCAGAGCGGGCTCGTCACGTGCGAGAGCGTAAGGTAGCCACGCCACACACCGCCCATAGCAATGAGCACTGGCAACACGCAGCAATGAGCAACACGCACAGCCTAACCTCTTGCTTCTCCCAGTTCCTCCATGGACCCCGTCATCTCATTAAAGTCTTATCAGTCTCCCTCCGCACTCAACACAACCACCGTTTCCGCGGCTAACCTCGTCAGCCCCGCCTGCTGTCCTCCGAGTCGGACAAGCTTCAACAGATGAGGTACGTCACCAATACATCATTCTCGCCGCTGTCAATTAATGTCCTCATCAACAGCTAAACGTTTTTTTGGCCGCCCTGCCTGGCGATGTCAGCGTCATCCGGCAGCTCATAGAGTCTGGACGCGCGGGTATCGGACCGCGATGACCAAAACGTCACTCCCCTTCACTGGGCAGCCATCAATGCACAGCTCCCCGCATGTCGCTACCTCCTCGAATAAGGCGCTGAAGTCGATGCCCTCGGTGGCGATCTCGTCGCTACTCCCATGCAATGGGAGGCTCGTAATGGCCACCTCCACATCATTCAGTTGCTCACAGCCCATGGCCCGATCCCAATATCAAGAACACGCACGGCTACAACACCCTCCACCTTGTCACCCACTCTTCCTCGATAATGCCTCTCTTGTATCTCATTCACCAGCCTATCTCTATCGATCACCGCGATCCCGCTGGACACACCGCTCTCATGTGGGCCGCTGATCAGGGCGACGCGCTCTCCGTCGAAATACTTCTCAAGCACGGTGCGAATCCAAACACACGTGACACGTCGGCCTCACGCCTCTACATTGTGCTGTGGTGCGCGGGAATAAGGTCTGCATTTTAAAACTGTTCGAGAAGGGCGCCGAGATCTACGCGAAGGACAATGAGGGCCGTACGCGTGATATGGCTGTTGAGCTCAAAAGCCTTGGTGCCTGGAAGCGTGCACTGGAAGAAGAGGGCATCTTTACCGGAGATGGCTCTAGGCGTAAAAAGCCGCTCGGCGATGGGTGTCCGCACTGCACGAGCCAATCTCAGGCTGCTGGCGCTAACTCAAACTTCTCCCAGAGGAATACCAAGTTGGCTGAATTTTTTTTTTTGGAAAGCGTTTTATTTTCACAGTTAGCTAAGTACCGCTATCTATGAAAATAAATGTCGGGCAGCAGGAGATTGCCAGGATCTGCCCTGCCTAACATGCTGTAGCCAGCCCTAGGGCCAGGTGAGGTAAGAAAATGCCTTTATGCACATCTTGGGTACGGGATAGTGTGGGACTCAGGGCATGTGCGCAGGTATGCGTCGTGCCCACCCACTAAAACCTCGCGACTGGTGATCCAGTCATGTGGGAGGTCCCTCTGTTTCTAAGGACATGTTCCCAGGTGTCTTTTATCTTCCGGAAGGACTGTTTATCCCGTTTGATTTTCATGCCTGTTATCCTGTCATCGGTAAGTATCGTGTTTATGGACCGGAGGAGTTGTAGGGACAAAGGGACTCGGTCATCGAGGTTCAACTCAGTTTCTGTGTTTGGTGTCCTCGTCGCGTGTGTTACTTTATTAATAGCTTTATTGTTCGTGCGTAAGCCTTGTGGTAAATTTGAAAAGGCATGGTTCTCGAAAGCCTTAAGGATGAGGCGATACGTGGGTGGTAGACAGAGCCCTTGAGTTCATGTGTATGATCCATTTATGCCCGCCGAAAATCAGTCCTTATGTTCCGTTTAAACTCGACAGGGACTCAACTTGAAGCTGTGAAAAAGAAGTCCTAATTCATGCACTACTACCTCCCATTCAGCCTCGTTCTACATCCTATACAGGAGGATATATCGGGGGGAAGAGCAACGTTCCGATTAACTTAATTAAGTTACTACAGTAGGCGTAGCGCTGGACGGGCGCATTATTTCGGTTTCAAGCTCCGCCAGGGTTTTGCCGTCGTCACCCAGCAGCATTAATTGTTCTCATGTCCTATGTAAACCGTGACACTCCACTCCGAGTCGTGCACCAGCTGGTGGGCTACGTGCTGCACTTACCCACTACCCATTGAAAGCCGGACCTTCATTTTGAATATGTAACGGGCGCTGGCTCTAGGGCCGCATCCTTCAGAGGGTTAAATGTCGACTGCCGATATTTGGGATCCCGAAAGGGCCGAAACGTGTAGCTTCTGTGAAGAGTTGCCAGCACTTTCACTTATCGAGTTGAATGGCCCGCTGACTTCCCGCGAATCCGATCGCTATCTTTCCTTGTGACACACCTCGCCTCGTCAACGTGGTATTCTTTGATCATTCTCTCCACCCTGCACCCGTACCTGCTGCGATGGGCGTGTCTGGCCTCAGTATTCCTGCTCCACAACACCCCCCTATTTCCTCTTCAAAACAAGCCAAAAGCCCTTCTCAACTCATGATCGGCTCGATCGTTTCTCCACCCAACCAACTCCCGCGCCTGTCAATAGACACAGCGGCATTGCCCCTGCGGAAGCCCCAGGAAATATAGTTGACTTGCTTGTATCTGGGCTGCTATAGTCCTTTGGGAAATGTTGCGGACCACTAGGACCGGATAGATTTTGGCCCAGAATGCCCGAGAGGTCTGCGGTCCACAGAACTACCACGGGGCCGACCTTTTAATACGACCTAGACGCCTGGAAAGAATCGCTCATGAATTCCGAAGTTTTTCTGATTGTGATGTACGTACGCACCGTCCAATCGCGTCAATCACCGTGCTTGCTGAAGCGCCGAAGCCTTTACACGCCAGGTACACGCCTTGGCCTTGCTCTCACCTTGCCCTCCCGGCAGTCACTCCCGTCCAGCTCGCTTATCAATCTCATTATAAGTACCAGGAGTTCCACATAACCTTGTTGCGACTTCTCAAACATTGTTGTCAAGCCATGCATCTGCACGACTCGGACCTTGGGCTTGCTCTCATCAATAATCCTCGGGTGCACTCTGCGGATGTGATTTTTGTTCATGGGTTAATGGGCCACCGTAGCCGCACATGGGAAACCAAATCCGGGGAATTCTGGTTACAGTGGCTTGAAGGACGCCTTCCCCAAATTCGCGTGTGGTCATACGGGTATAATGCGCACACGATTTCGGGCTCACAGGATTTCTTTCACCTCTACGCAACCCATTTCCTCAAGGAAGTGTCAAGTCAGCTCTCGGTGCCAATTTTTTGTTCTTATCGCAGTCTCTACACTTATGCTGATATCAAACTCGATTTATAGCACGACCACAGTGAAGATACAATTGAGAAACCCATAGTTTTTGTGGCACATAGTTTAGGTGGGATTCTGGTGAAAAAGGTATGTCTATTAAGCCGGTTTCTCTGATACATCTAATCAAACGGTGTAGGCTATGATCCTTGCCTCTTCAGCTGAAAGTGGATGGAATTGCATTTTCCGTAATACTGCCGGGATCGTTTTCCTAGGAACTCCTCACCGCGGCTCTCCCTTAGCCAGTGCAGCGTCCTCAATATCCAAATTTATTCCGGGATCATCACAGCTTCTCCCTCTTCTACAGGCAAATTCCAAATCTCTTGCCCAGATAGCAGAGCAGTTCAACAATCACTGGGGGTCACGTCCTCTATTCTCATTTCGTGAAACAATGTTGACCCATGGTTTCATGGTAATCTTCTGTTCAATTCCCTTTAGTGACTTCTCTCACAAATTTTGATCGTCAGGTTGTTCCCCAGGAAAACGCGGTCACAAACTGTCAAAAAGAGACGGTGTATGATATCCCCCACTGCAATCACTCCGAGTTATCAAAGCCTGAGTCCATCCACGGCTTCCTCTTTACACGAATTCTCTATGGGATATTTTCACTTCTTCAACCCAAATCAGCCGATGTGCATAGTTCGAACGTTGGCTTACATAACTCCGAATCACTTGTGAAGTCCGCTCTCCCTCTGGTACATCAGAACTCAATCGGTGTGTATTATTGAAAGCATCATAGGCGTTTCTCTCTGACTATAGTAGGGTCAATCCATGACGGACATCGTATGTGGCCGACGACCGCTCGCCCCCAGAACAATCGGTTAGGCACACTCTTTCAAGAACTCCATAATTTGAGAAGGGGCGTTCGGCCCCATACCAAGTGGCACTGCTTGGGTGAATCTGGGGGCGCCAGTTGGCTTGGGGGTTCCTACATGGCGTCCTTTCCCGCCGACCAATCGGGGACAACAACCATCCGCGTGCAAGTTGAAGATCGCCATCATCAATTTTCCTGGTCAATATCATCACCCAAGTCGTTGTGGTATCCAGGCACACATTCTGGCACAATAACACTCCCTAGCGATTTCCCGTCCACCCCACCAAAAATTCATTTCTTAACTCATATATTTTCACCTCATGTCGACCATGAGGGCGTGATCGGCCCAGGTATCACGAATCGTGACACCTGGGGATCCGAAGTCACTATATTAGATATTCTCCACGACATAGCTGCCATGCTGGTGGTCTCGCCGACCTGCCACTGGGATACATTCCTTCATCGACTACTACCGCGACTTCGTCCCCACAACGTCCTAAAACGGACGTCATGACCTTCTTTAACAAGGACAGGGAGGCATTCCTCCGCGCCACGAACTTCTTCTCCCGAGCTTTCGCACAGGATGGGGATGTCGCAGAAGCCAACAGAGTGGTCACACCGGACGACGTGGAGAGCACAGTGCTGACCATCACGGAACTGATAGATCATTTTGAGAATGGTCGTTCTCGCGTTCTGCCTCACGGGTTTTCTAGGAGTAATGTTCGCTCTACATTTGAACGAGTCCATACATTGCAGGAATATCGGAATGAAGAGAAGCGGTGGGCTCGGGCTCTACAAACGATATGTCATGCATGATAGAGACCTCTTTCGCCGTACGATACTCGAATACGACAGTTAGGCCACGTTTTATAGTTACACATAGCCTTGTTTGTCTGTGTTACCTTCTGTATGTTACCTTCGTCTGTAGTTCATAATCTATGACTTTGGGTACTTGCAAAGGCTGTCCCAGTCGTTCGAGCTCGAACACATGTGGGCATGAGGCATTCACACCCATCATTACTGCAATCAGTACGTTGCAACATCCTATCCTCGTTTAGTTCCTCCGAAGATGCCTAGACTCACGAGTACCCCCACATCCTCCCCGCGTTAAGTGTATGATGGACAGTTGAAAAGAGGCTCGGCACGGGGGTCACGCACACAGCGACTCAGATCACGAAGACGGAGGAGGCTGCAGACCGACGGCAGGTGAGAGAGCCAGACCCACATCTCGTCTTCCTTCTGAGATAACATTGACGCTCAAGCGTTCTTGGCCATGCTAAACAACAAACCGTCCTCAGTTCAGTTTGCGTTCAACACTTCAACTTCAACTTGAATACGAGTATTTTTTTTTCTTCATCTCGCGCTCCAGATGCAGAGAATCTGCTATTAGTGCGCCATTCACTTCACCATTCTGCCTTTGTACGAAGGCCGCAAGACATGATGGGATAGAAAAGTTTATTGTGATGAAAGGAAGTAGGTGTCATCGTCCGAGTATTTGTGGCATGGAATAGCTTTTATCACATGCCAACAAGTCACGTGCAATTCCACGAGCTCACTTCAAGTTCTCCGGGCACCCTCGCATTTGCCCACACCCATCCCCGCCGAATACACTCGTTTTCCCGCACGCGCGCGCCCGTTCTTCCAACACACACGGCCACAAATCGGATATCGTAGAGCCCAGTCTATGCAGAACATCGCCCACAAACTCTAGCCAAGACGAGCCACCAGTGGCCCACCACCTTATTCTTCACATTCGGTGTTCTGTACTAACGAAACCGCCGCCTCAGAGCGTGGACGGATATAACACCGGAATGGCTTTGCGTAGCTACCAGCGCCAAATCGCGAACATTTTAGTTAGCCCTTGATCAATCCCGCGATTCTATGATCAATTTACGCACGATATCATCCCAGAGAGATATATCTTCTCTGGAGGACCATCCTCCGTAGGCACAATCTCGAACGCAGCCAATATTCCAGCCATACTCGCCCACATGCTCCTGCGGGCGAAGAAACGACCGGGGCACAGCCGCGCCCCGAATCCGAACGCCTGGATTGGGTAGGCAGGCGCTGTCGGAGAGAACCAACGTTCTGGGTCAAACCGATCGGGCTCGGTGAAGATGTCAGGATCATGTAGCATTCCCCTGAGCAATGCCACAGTCATCAGTTGACACGGCGAGTCATATGATGCGTATGAGGGGTAAGGGGTCATACCAGACATTTGGTATTAATATCGAACCTGCAGGAATGTAATAGCCTTCATAGACATCGCTCTTCGTGACCCGGTGCGAAAGACCTGTGCAATTTTGTTCAGTTGGTTTTAAGGAGGCACGGAGACAAGGGACATACCGAGCGGGGTAACAGGGTGCCAGCGTAAAACCTCCTTAAGCACCGCGTCGATGTATGGAAGTTCATCTTGGTCAGAGTAATCCGGAAGACGTGAATTTCCAACCACGCGATCGATCTCGGCTTGCGCTTTGCGCTGGACTTCAGGATACAACGTCATCGCTAGGATGAATGTCTCCAGGGCAGCGACGGTCTATGAGAGAGCTTGAAAACCTACGTGGACCTCGCCCTGAAGCACTTTCACTCACGGTGTCGGTGCCGGCAATGTACATCGACCCTGGAACACCCTTCGCGGCAAACACGTCAAGCTCGGTCGAGTCCTCACCAAGTTTTGATATCATATTCGCAGCAACAGATGGAGCCGCCTTGCCTGAATCCTAAACCGAGTTAGTGAACCATACATTCAGTAGGCGGCACGAACTGAGCTGCGGGGCACCTGGAGAACTTACAAGTTCGCCCTTCACCTTGTCGAATGCCGATTGTATAGCATTGTCGACGATGGGGCTCCACTTGCGCGCACGCCGTTTGAAGCCCGCTCCCGGAAACCAACTCGGCATACGGAGTACTGCGCAATAACCGGTTAATATTCGTTTCTTTAGTAAGGGAAGGCGGCGGTAAAGTATTACACCAAGTGATCGTGTCAAAAATTGTGGCATCGTAAGTCGACCCGAGTTGCAAAGCACGTAAAACGTTTTCCGCATCCGCTACATAGGGATCTCCTTCAGGACGCACATCAATCCCATAAGCGACTGACAGAATGATTTGTCCAGCCATACTACGTCCGGCGGTCAACCTTATAAACCTCGATGCATAATGGCATCGGTCACTTACTGCCTGAGATGCTTTGAAAACTTATTCGGGGAAGATAGCAAATTGCGAAGGAGGCGGTGTACCGCCCGTTGCTCAAAGGGTCTGAATGCCTCCAGTTCAGTAGGAAGAAAGTTGATGTGGAATTCACGGCGCAAGTGACGCCAAGTAGGCCCATATGGTAGAAAGCCAATGTTGAAGTCCATGTGGAGTCTTGGTGGACATGTCAGAACACTGGCAATGAAGATGTTCATAGACATACAGATCCCGCAATGCGGCCATAAGAGGTCTAAAGAGCGTGTTGAATCAGCATGCGGTAAAGACGAGCCGTCCTATCGCGGGATTGGAGTTTAAGCCATACCTATCTGAATAGATCGTTGAGCGCTTGTCGAGTAGATCGTGCGCAGCTTTGATTGAATTGAGGATAAATACATGTGACCCCATCATATCGGTATGAATGATATCAGAACCTGACAGAGATGCAGTTCAGGTTGAGACACAGGTGGCAGTGGACTCGACGGTGCTTGCACCACAAAGTCATACCAAACTCGTCTGACCACTTCTTGTACGTGACCCATTCCTGATCCGAAGGCATGCTAAATAGATTGCCTACGATTGGGAGACGCTTGGGTCCGGGAGGATACGGAAAACGCTTCTTCGAATACCATACGAAGAGGGACCAGCCAAATAAAATCGTTAAGATGCCAAGAGGAAACACGTCAGATCGAGTGAGGATGGACATGGCCAGCGTGGGGAGGGGCACTTGAAGGGGAAAGGAGTTTGCGATGCGTCAACTTTATAACCACAAGTCTAACGCCCGAGAATTTCAGAAGGTCAGAAGCTTGACATCTTCCAGGAGAGAATACAGGGATATATGCCGCCCTTTTCCCAGGGAGAGCTTGAGGATACTGCGCAGATGCATCTTCAAGAAAAACGGTAGAAACTTGCAGTTGGTAGTTTCAACAAAGTATCCTCGGATACTGGCATAGAATGCGACTGACGAACTGAGCTTTTACTTCACTGAATCGGACGCGGGTACTGCATGCTTACCGGCCTTTGTGGATTCATGTCATAACTCGGCACTTGGGATCATGATGGAAGAGCGGCATCGTTGCATTCATCCATAAGTTCAGCCAAATTACGCAAGCGATTCCTTCTAGCAGTTTCCTGATTTGCTTTTACAAAGCTCGCCTTATCAGCTTTGCCACGGACATTGCCTATTTCCCCAACAACAGATGTCTTTGGGTGGAGTCGAGCCACATAGATTACGTCCAGGACTGCTGCGAAGCGATTTTTCATAGTATTCCCGAAATGGTAATTCCACGTACCAACAAACTTCTTGTAGTCCCTTTAAAAGCACATGTTTTCTAAGAGAACTGTTGAACAGTGATGACAAACGTGCATTTAGGTCGAATTGAAAGACAGTTTACATGTACTGTAGAAACGAATACTAAGATTTACGATACCAACGTGCACAGTAGCCAATGAGTGTGTCCGAAAATAATTGCATAAATTAACAGTCGCCGCATCGACGCGCGCTTAAACGGCCACCCAAGCACCAAATAACACACCGCCAGCCGTTGTCACGAGTGCGGCGAGCACAGGCACTGAGATATGTAACGGACGAACGTTCGCCACAGCCGCATTCCTAAAACAAAGGGATCGTCAGCTTTGATCGCGATAATGAACTGTTGTTGGCACATACCCGGATCCCGTCACTGCACTACTACGCGCGGCTGAGGCGGCCGAGGTTGCAACGGTGTAGACAGACCCAGCGAAACTAGTGACAACTCCTGCTCCACTACTAGCAAGTGTGATAGCTGCGCCACCAGCCGACGTTATTTCGGTGAAAACCGAGCCACCGATCGCTATGATACAGTCAACATCATGACCTGCTTCACGGAGTGAACGAGGGGAAGCACGTACATGTGACTCGTGTGGCAACTTCCCCACCGAGTGATGTTGCTTCCGACGCCAACGACTCAGCAACAGAGGTTGCCTCAGAGGCGATGGACCCAGCTGCGTTGCCGAGTTAGATTGTGATGTAGGAAATGCATCGGATAATAAGGACTCACCGTCAGAGGTAACAGTGTCGCCAATAGAATTAACGATTGATCCGACTTTGTAGCATTTATCAACTTATGTTCTAGTAGACACAGAAACCACGCGGACGCAGTACGCACCTTGCCGCCTCTCCTGATCTCCTGGTGCGGCGAGAGCAAACGCGGCCACGAAAACAAGAGGAAAAAAATTGATGAACTTCATAATGGTTCAGGTAGGAACGAATAAAGTTTTGGGGAGAAAGAAAAAGTTGGATGCCATGTCGCTTGCTCAGCTAATTTATATCGGAGGCGAAAGTCTGGCGGGTAATATGAGGTCACGATTGCAAGGCACAGCCTCACAGCCTGTGGAGAAACTGTGGAGCACATCCTCCGTTGCGCAGCGATTGCTTACTAAGCGACACCTGTCACTTCTCCCGTCCTCGTTGCCTAGCACCGTGACTACCTTTTTTGAACAATTCCAACAGTAACTTATCGTCCCTCGTCGACTCCCGTTCTTTTTATTTTCCGTCAGTTTTCTATCGAGTGTAAATGACCCTCTCTGCAAGTGACTGCGGCCCCATAACCGTGTCATAGCTTTTTTTTCGGTCTCTTTTTTTGTTACCGTTACTCCGCAGTGTCGGTAGACTGCACCCGATGCCGAATACCTTTGCCTCGATGCTGCGGGTACAGCCACGCTATTCATTGACACCGAAGTACTAGTATCACGGGCATCTGACCCGGAGAGGGAACACAGGTTATGAGGCTAGTCGGCTCCAATGATCGATCATCTGCCCATCACACTTCTTATCTCACTTTACTGTATTGTGGCGCAGGCTGAGCCCGAGTCTATGCGTTGCGCGCGCGTATGGTGTTGCTCATCGCGTACGTATGCCCGGCACCCTAAGTTACAGTAATAGCCCTCATCCGCCCGTCCAGGCTTGATTACTGACTTGCAGGATTGCCGCATCTCGCCTCTAATCTCAGAATTCGCGGGAACGAGTATGCACTAGACACGGGAGTCCAATCATGATTTTCGACTTTGCAATAGACGTCTGATAAAATGCGGAAATGGGTGTCGCATCATATTGGCTACTGTATTTTCTCCTCTCCTAATTTCTTGCCCGGTTGTGGCGTGCTACGGGCGCTGGGTAGTGCTAACTGAAACTAGTTTTCCGTAAGTGTTTGCGAATTTCGGTGTCAAATCCCCATATTGACCCACATTGTACAGCATACTGCGATCATCCATCCTTTCTACTTTCCCTATCAGATAGGCATACACTCGTGTTGTACCCCGCCGTACGCTCACTTTCCCCGTCGAGATCATCTTCGCCGTCCTCGAAACGGGATATTACACATCAGTTACACTCATGATCGCCACCAGGGTACACAGTTCTAGCTGAGTGCTTCTCTTTTCAACAAAGCTGGTCGCCAGTTGCGCAGATGCCTCCATTTCGACATGATATCCGCTTCCAAACGGCTTTTACTGCCTTGTACAATGCAATATCATCCATGTCGTGCACCGGTCCCTCTTGGCAAACTGGTCCGACAATAGAAAGCTACTCAACAAACTCCCCTCGCTCTACCGTACCTCCCTCTGTATACTATACCCACGTGGCAGCGGTATCACTACCACAACTCGGCCCTTAGTACTTTAATACCCGACCCAACCGCTCCACCGTCACCTAACACGAGGAACCACTGAGGAAGTTGAGGAACCCCCATTCGCACCGGCTATCCTCGATTGGCTCTTGAATCCAAATCCCACAGTCCACCCACACGTCCCCGCACTCGAGTTCACATGCCAGTCAGAGCACGCTGTCCTCACAATGCTGCTCGCCCCACACAGCACGAACACTGGTGCCCGCCTCGAGTCGCTGCGCTTGGAACACGAATAGCCTACACATATATGCCGCATCTTCCACACTTGTGCACGCATCTATGCTATGCGGCTCTCGCATAAGGCCATTCTCTGGTACTTATATTTGTCCACTGGGAGATATGTGCAAACACGGTCGACGATGACGGTGAGTGTTGCACTAGCGCTAGAGCCGGCCTTAGCGGGAAGAAACGCCTCAGTGTGATGCCGTGGCGAGGTTATACTGTAATACAGAGTCGGAGTAGTGCGTTCGTTACGTACTGTAGCACTTGCTTGTGCGAAGCTTGGAGTCCGTGTTGAGTTCGAACGGGACATGAGGTCGCTTCCTGTCAGGTACCGTATTTTTTCTGGGTCACAGTGTAGCGTACAGGAGCTTGGGTGGCATTCCTCGTCTATTCTTCGTCCTTACGGCTTTCGGGAGGTTACGGGACGTGCTAAATAATAAGCTATAAAGGCCATTATTACTGTCGTGCTAATTTCCTTTCCATTCCCCCTACTGACATACATACAATCCCCCCCCTATAAAGTACATGTAAATACCACTGCGCACCCTCGCGCATTTGCCTACAACCCACACCGTCTCCCCTTGCCTAATACACTTGTTTTCCCTCGCTGCCTTGCATGCGGGCACCGTTTTTCCTACAAGGTCCATGACAGCGGACAACGGTGGGCAAAAGGGCGATGAGCTTGCAACGGCACTTTACCCAATTGGGCAAGGGCTGTCATATCCTGCGCGTTCCGAAGGTCCCAAGTAGACGTCTATGATCGAATCAGTTGTTATTGTGTACGGTTCTCATTGTCTCAGACTCTCAGCCATCGCCATGATGTACGATATTTCTCTGTAGCCGACTTCGTCCGACCTCTCCCTCTCTTCCAGGAAAGGTCCGCTGGGGTCTCTAGAGGACTATAAAGCGGTGTCTTGTTCCACCCTTCTCCGACCAGTTCACCTTCCCTAGTATCCCTACACCGTTCAGTAAATCTCAACTTCTTTAACCTACTACGAGTGCTACGATGTTCGTCAAAGCTGTTTTTCCTCTCTACCTCCCCACCATTGCACTCGCTGTTACACAGGACTACGGCAACTGGATTGGTATGTCCTGCGAGATATTAAATACAAGGTTAATCATACCAACGTAGGTTACACTGGGACTGGGGGCTCGCCATATACATTTCCCACGCCGTAAATTAACTACTGCCAGTCGTAATTACCCGTATCAAGAACGAAGGTATCATGCCTGCCCCGCAACTTCCGTTGTTTGTGACGTTAACCTCTCTTCTAGAGGCTCGACTTAACAATGTAATGGCCTAGTGATCATGGACGGGATGTAAAATTAGTGCGAGCGCGGTGAAATGTGTGAGGATGAGATAGTCACGTCATGAGTCGTGTTCCACAGCCTCTTCATTTTCAAGCCGATTTTGATATGTGAGATCTTTCAGGAATAAGTTTCCAGCCGGAACTAGTTTCAGTCTAAGCTACAGTACAGTGATAGTTTGCGAAGTCGCGACTATCTCCCGTGTCAATGAATTTGTATGTTTCTTGCCATTCTCCTCGGTCTATGATCCTAAGACTTGTGTATGCCACGGAAACTGGGTTGATATGATAAGGGATGAAACATCGGCGAGGATAGTGGGGAATGGGATTCAGTGGTTTGAAATCGCCTACGGTGTTATTAAATAAATTTCGGAAAGACGGACAGAATGGCAGACTGCCCAGCTATGCTCGAACGGTAATACAATCCGTACCTCAGGTCAGCACTCAGAATAAGCACGCAGACGCTTGCTTCGAAGGAAATACATAAAAAACCGCGCTATTGAAATCTGTCGATCGTTCCTGGCGTCATCTTGTAGCCAGGAGATACGATAATGAGGGACATAATGCGGCGAAGATGGCCTGGACAGCAGTTCCACGGCGTCAGTGTCAGATTAGGCCGAGATTTTGGGCAGGAGATAGCAGAGACGTCGAGGTCGGCGCCGTCGGAATTGACTTGAGAGAGGTAAGAAGAACGCCGGTGAGAACCGGGCGTAAGGAGGTACAGGAGGTGCACAGAGAAATTGTGAGCAGAGACTGGGATCAAAAGGAACAATGCCCTCCCACTCGTCGTGGGAGGGCTGCAAATGCAAGCAGGGCGCCTACTGATCATGAAGGCGTTCAGGTTTGTAAGGTGAAAATAAGTGGGGCGGCGGTATCGGTAAGGAGAGTGAGCACACGTCGTCTTGCAATAGACGCACAGGATGAGATAAAAGAGCAATTGTTATACATATACGTTACCGGAGAAAAACTCCTGGAAGAGAGACTAAAACAAAACAAAAGTAAGGGCGGTTACGGCGGCGGTGACAGGCGCGGAGGCGAATTTCCCATCACGTGCCGTCGGTATACAACCTTTACGCCGGATTTGCGCATCCGGCGTAGGCGTCTGTACTACATCATGATAGTAGTCACGGCAATGGAACCAGCGACGACTCTGAGGCCTCTACTGTACCTCATCTATGGTGCTCAACTCTCGGTCTATGATAAGCGCGCTAAATCTAGATGGAAATGAAACACTGCTAACAAATTACGCGAACAAAAGATATCTAACTGCCATCATTACAGTAATAATGATACGGGGCACTACCGTATTTATCCTCCCTCCCAAGGATGTGTATAATAATTGCGAGGCATCTTTTTCTTCAGGCTTTTGGAAGCAACTAATTGGTGATGGAATTATGGTGAGAAGCTTTTCAGCCAGTTTTCTCGCTTTCATATACACGCAAGCTCATTTGCGAGATCATAGGTTCATAACCATACGGTTCTAATCTAATACAGTACAATGACTGACAGGCAACGAGGTTTCCCGCATCATTTCGAATCTTCATTTGTCAGCACTTCGCAAGCACACATTCCTCTTTCGGTGGGCGGTGGCGGGACTCGAGGCGGACTCGAGGCTATGAAGGCCCCATAACCCAGGGTTTCTGCTGGTGCCACATTAGCGCCGTTTCTGTATCTTGTTCTTGACAGTCATGTCTATCCTCCCCGCTGATGATTTCAAAATTGACGCATTGCGTTTGCTCGTTGAGCACGTTTTTATGCCCCCGAAGCTTCGCCAGAAGGACCCTGGGGAAGCGATCGAGCGGGAAATGAATCTAGCGCTATGCGACAACCTCATACAAGCCGCCCAAGACTTCGTCCAGGACATTCCCCCTTCACAACATGCATTGTGGATGCATATGATCGAGATGATGAAATTAGCTCGTCGCGCCGCAGACGTTCCGTTCGAGGAGGCCGAACTCCGGCAGGTCTTTTCAGATATGGCGATTGAAGGTACGTCGATATAGCTCGCACTTTTTACGCCATCAATCAGACCTTTCTATATCAGACGTTTTTTCTATGCATATTCGCGCACAGAACGCTGCTCTCGTTGTGCGCAGACTTTTCCCCGGCGATTTCGTTCAATTCGAGGTGTTCGAAGTCTCGCCACAGAATACTGACGTCATGACAACCATGGGAAAGCTCTTGTGCTCATACCCAGGTCCTGCAATTCGAGTCCCCACGGATCTATTCATGGACGAATGCCTTCTCCGAGAGCTCTCCTCCTTCCTCGTACAAATGGATGTCGATCGCTTGGATTCTACCCCCACTACTTCGAAAGGAGGATCCGTCGTCGTTGAGGTCCGCGAAACCGTCCACCCCAGGTACATATCCGAGTTGTTGATGGGAATTCTGGGGGGATGTGGACAACCGGCAGATGTAGATCGCATCACAAAGCGTATAGGAGACGAAGTTTTATGGGATGATGCTTACAAGCCATGGCGAAGATCCCCATTGTGGCTAACCCTCAAAGTTTCCCTTCAGTCCTCCCTACGTGTCAGCAATCTCTACAAACCGTTCATCCTCTTCTTTCACACCCATCTTCTGCGTTGTTGTGTCCACCGAGAATTTCCAAGCGAGTTACTCTATACCATGAGAGCCAAGATAGCTCGACGCCTTTCAAAGATGGGCCCTTCGGCATCCCGTCACGTCTCTGACCTTGTTCACGAGTCCTTCGAAAGGACCATTGCGCTTCTTTCGAAGAGATGGACGGCATTCCAGGCTGAAGGATCGACCAGCCCTACATTGCAACCTGACAGGCTCGATTTCACCGCAGATGCCGAAGTCTCTCTTCATAGCTCAAACAATTACCTTACAACGACGCTTCGCTCGGGTTCGCACGGTTTCTCACAAGTGCGGTTCACCCCACCCGATGGCACACGCCTCAATAGCGTATGCGATTTTACTCAATTTACGGACGACCAACTTGCAAAGGCTATCGACAGAGATCAATGCGTTGCACTCAAGGACTTCGAATTCACTGTGGAGAAGAATTTGAAATTGTGGATCGCTGCGACTAGAGATGACAATGATGCTCCGAATGCGATTGCTACGTGTATCCAGCAGTATGTCGATGGTGCGAGACGTCTCTATGGAGACAATGCCGAAGACAACTCAATAATGATCCTGACCATCATGGATCTCTGGGTAGCTCTGGATACGCTCACGATCCGGCAGTGTCCACTATTAAAGCAGTATTCACCCGAGATTCCTTCCGACTTCCTCCATCCCTTGCTCCTTCATCGGGCGTCCACTCTGGAACGTGCCTTGCATATCGAAGAGCATCTGAGCCGGCGACATGACGAGGCTCGCAACATTACATCAATTTTCTCAAACGACATTACTGAATCATCTTTCGCTGTGAATTACTTTCGTGCTTCTGATGATCTCCAACGCCTCAATGACGAAATCATCACGAATGCTCAACGAGAACGGGCATCGAAGCGCGCAGAACTAGTTTCGTTGAACAAGTCACGAAAATCATTTTTATCCGAGGCTTCAATGCTGGATCACGAGATCGATACCTACTATTACCACGTGACTTGGCGTTGCCGGAAATGTGAAGTGGAGGATAAAGCCGAGACACTGAAAATTCACGTCCATGAGTGGCCGCTACCCTCTTCGGTGGTGCACGCACAACATACAGTGTTCGAGCTGTCTCCGCCCCCTGCGTTTTCTGCCTGGCGTGATATAACGTACATGGTTCTCCGCGACCTTGGTCTGTCCTCAGTTCCTGATTCCCACGATCAGCCCGAAATTCTCTTGAATTCTTTCTCTGGCCTCTCTCGTTGGGCGACGCAGAGTCAGAGAGACTCCCGGTTGACCCTCGGTTCAACAACGAAGTCCTTTTCCGATCAGACTCACTACAAGGAGATTAGTATTCCCGCGGAAGAGTCTTCGGTGTTGGTTAATAATGGTCTATTGTACAGGCTATTCGACGATAGTCGCAATTCCTGGGCGATCGATTCATTCTCCAGGTCCAGTGTCACAGAGCTATGCACACCTCCTATCCCCACATCAAGTCCATATCGCCACCTCCATCATTTCGTGTCCAACACTAAACATACGCCAAATGGTGTTATCGCGTCTCAGGCAGATTGTCCTGAGGAAATCACATTACATGAATTCCTTGCGTTTTCTGGGTTGCGCAGTTGCCCGCGTTTACAGTGGTTAAACACCGCTAGGGAACTGGCGTCGCCTTACCTCTCGTTTCGTCTTGGGGAAGTTCATACCTTGGTTACCCAGGCAGCTTGGCAGCTTGGACCACTGTCAAATGGCGTCCGTGAATGGCATATAGATCTCAGTATCTCCAGCTTTGGGAATGCGCTTCTGCGCGAGCTAGAGTCCCTTCTTGAAAAGATAGAGAAAAATT
Source organism: Russula aff. rugulosa BPL654 (assembly GCA_022496225.1). Taxonomy (NCBI): domain Eukaryota; kingdom Fungi; phylum Basidiomycota; class Agaricomycetes; order Russulales; family Russulaceae; genus Russula; species Russula aff. rugulosa BPL654. The sequence goes on along the minus strand of WTXE01000038.1, from coordinate 124,195 downwards.
GGTTAGAGGAGGTCACGGTGCGGACTATTGGTGCGTCGAGTATATCTTTTCTCGATCCTTGTCTCATTTTTATCCAGCACTCATCAGCAGCCGGCTTTTGGCCTCGACAACGGACTCAGCTATTTCTGGGCGCGCGTGCAAGCTGTTGAAGAAGGCTCGAGCTGTAGCGCATCAGTGGGTATCTGAAGTAAGCAAGAAGCTAAACTCTACTCAAGATGAAGTGACCTGCGAGGGCCTGCGACTCCGATTATGTATGATTGCTGCGACCTGTTTTTCAACCTTCGACGTATGCCCAGAGCATGTTCCCAAGGTCCTTGCCACAGAGGAAGACTTTGTCGTCGCCATGCAATGTGGGGTCATTGTCCATGACAACAAGCCGCCATCACTTTCAGACGGTAACTCCCCTTATCTCACTCGGATGCTTAGTCGACATCGTCGGCTATTGCATCACTTGGAACCCACTTTTTGCAAATTGAAGCCAGGTGTTCTCGACGAAGCCGAGTTATTACATGCCGACGCTTATGATGATGCCCTTGGACGGCTGTGGCTGGGCTATAGTCGGGACATTTCCTCGCGTTGGCACGCACTTCCCGGACCGAATTCCAGGTGGATCTCCTGTGGCGCAAAGGGGGGACACGAAGTACACTACGACTTATTGACAGGAAAACTGCTCGTCGATGGAAGACCACTGGGACGACTCCCTCAAGAGATAGTGGATCACCCTACTTATACGAGCGTACTCGGCACAGTAAGTGATAAACTGCGGTTTTTCTGGCCTTTCCTGAGATTATTTCAGAAAATTTTCGACGTGGGTCCTGCTGACAACCCCGGAATGGACTATATGAGCCGATACCCTGTGTCCGGATACCAGGTAAAGCACTTATTCTTCTTTGCATGTCTGTAGTGATTAAGGCGGACCAAAGATCCTATTCTCGTGGAATAACGGGGATTTAATCCTGAGAGCACGAAGTGCACAACGTCCAGGAAACTCCCAAATCTTACAGCTCATTCCGCGTCCCACACTCCTCGGAGACTTTCCTAGACATTTTGTTGACGACTATGTCCACTGGCTCGACCTGGAGACACGGGAACTCGAATTCCGTCCAGTTGGATCTCCATGGACTCCTGCGCGTTCCAACTGGCGGCTTCATATCCCCAAGCCTGGTACCCATGCTCACCCACGTGCTGTACTTCAGAAGCCTAGTCAAGACAGTTCTTTTATAGAACTCATTGATATTCGTTCAAGGACCTTCGACATGGTGTCCAGTCTGCTGTCGCCCCTAGAGCCCCCAGAATATATCATCATTACTCACGCCTCCCACTCTTTGGAAGTCTCCCTCCCTCGCTTGCATCTATCATTTTTTGTCAATTCGAACTGGGAGCTCGAGTGTCGAAGCATTCCAGGGTACATTGTTGACAAGATTCAGTCGTGTGGAACCATGTTTGGCCTCAGAAACAAGCTTATCTTGTGCCCTAGGCCTAACGACTCTGAAGAATCTCTTCTACCACGACGAGTCATCATTCCCCAAGGAGAAATTTCCTTCAAGACAAATGGAAACTTCACCGCTGTTTCCATAACCACTAATGCGAAACGGCCTGTTCGTTGGCACGAATACACGATTGACCCCGATCTTGGATGCCTCAAAAGCAATGCGAACCTTCGCAGCAAGCTATATCTCTGTTATTTGCACGCGCTTACCAGCCACTGCCTTCCTGATCCGTTGCTCGGTCATACAGGAACAGAAGAGGCCCTGTACATGTTACGAAGCGCTGCTTGCCGATCGTTTCAAAGACTCGACAACCACAACGCAAAGCTGTTGGAATCAATTAGCAACCTGACCCCAGACAGAGTTTTCTATCCACGTCATCTGCAGTCTATGGCCACTGTAACTTGGAACGACCTCCCCGCTCTATCGCAACACCACGATTTCTACCAGGCTGTACATTCCATCCTTAACCATGCACGCGAGTTGGAAGCCTTCTATGATCAACCTGTTGCCTTTGGCACCCCTAATCGCGACCAATTGTTGCTGGGTCGAGCAGCTTCCCGTAATAAGTCATACTATCCATCAGATTTGCAGATACCAGAGCTATCATCATCGCCCGACGACTTGAAATACCGGTCAAGGGATGTTTCCGACAGTAAATCCGTTGAACATATGGCCTACCGAACATCATGGTCCATATGGAATGACAAGCCTTCTCTTGGCTGCGGATTACCGGGACTTTGGGATCTCATGAGTTCATGGCGTTCACTTGGCCCTGCCAGCGGCAAAGTCTCGCTGCGCTACAGCCGATACTGGCTTGAATTCGATGGTAAACAAGACTGGTTCGTTATCTACGATCTCTGTCGCCACGCAGTAAAAGGGGGCCCTAGAAGCATGAAAATCGAGTTGTCCTTCTGCCTTTCGGCTGCCGCATACAGCAACTCCAAATACGCAGATACCATCCCTTTCTTCATAGCCCTTGCTCTGGATGAACGCTGTCGCGAACTCAGCCCTCCCCTCGAACTTTCCTACACGCTTTCGGATGGGGTAACCCCGGAACGCGCACATCTAAAGCACCTGGTCTCCAGGTCCTCTCTACCCATAGCATCAATCCCTGTGCGCTTCTTTAAAGTGGAGGAGACGAATTCAACGGATGTCAAAACTCAAAGAAAGGCGGAATATGACACGACCATCAGAAGAGAATCGTCCCAGGTCGCGGACTCAATATTACGTCAGTGGCCGGACTGTAGATTCGTGGATTTTCGCGAAAGATGGTTCAACAACTATAAATGCCGTCGATTCGTTGAAGAATACATCCAATCCATTTCCAGGAATAAACGACTTGAAAATCACGTGCAGCTGTTAGAGAACATCCTTCGACGCTATAGAAATGTATCCATACCCCTCACTCTGCCATACGTGTTTTCCCCCCAATTCGTCACCAATGATTCAAGGACACCTTCGTACTCAATTTGCGAGGTACTGTCGTCTCGCACCGACGTTCCGACTCCATCAGCAGATGAGGATCCTTTACCACCGGAGGTTAGTTCGGACAACCTAAATATCCTCATTGAAGAGTTTCGTAACTCCCCGCAACCCTTGCTACGGCTTTATGGAGATGAGTTGAGCAAGAGTCATTGCGAACAGTCGGGACAAAATGCATCCCAATCTACCCGAGGTACCGTTTCTTCGTACGAGCTCCTGTGCCTCTATCACGACGAGTGTTCTGAAAGAAAACACAATCTATTTTTCGAAATTTCGGCAACCCTTGCCCCATCCCAAGAGGTGGAGAAAATCAGTGAAATTGCCGGCCTCTGGCCCCGGATTACCCCTCGATCCATACTCAGTCAGTTGACCCAAAATCGCATCGGCACACTTCCAGAACAGTGGAAGATCGTGATTAGGCGCTACGCTGTCGCCCTCCTCAAATATCAGCAATCCATACGCTTGCTGGAGCTATTGTCGATGCAGAAACACGAAGAACTCCTTCGTGAAATTGAGGCCATCCGCAATGATGTACTAGTAAAATCAACCCCCGATTGGTTGTTGGTCCAGGTCAGTCCGTTACGCCACAGGAGAAGCGATTGTGTTAGACTAATATGACTACCGCAAATAGATCGAGGCAAATCTCTTGGCCCGTCCAGTCCAGATAGCTGTCGCGCGCGAAATGATTTCTCCAAGCTCCAACCAGAACATAACCCTTCAGCTCAACATGGGAGAGGGCAAGTCATCAGTTATTGTGCCTCTCGTTGCTTCAACTCTTGCGGATGGCTCGAACCTTATGAGAGTCGTGACTCTCAAGCCTCTCTCAAACCAAATGTTCCAAATACTTGTTACCCGGCTCTCTGGCCTGCTTAATCGACCCATTTTCTATATTCCGTTCTCTCGGAGTCTTCACATGGATATCTCCTTGGTTGATGCCATCAGCCGCCTCTATGAAAGATGTATTGCCGAGGGTGGCGTTCTGGTCGCCCAGCCCGAACACATACTTTCTCAGAAACTCATGCATATCGATTTCCTCCTAACCCCACACGGAGATAGCGAGGAACCCGAGAAACGTTTAGTGGCCCATAAACTAGGGGAGTTGCAAGACCGGTTGGCCAATATATCGCGCGATGTGCTTGACGAGAGCGACGAGCTTCTCCATGTGCGGTATCAACTTGTCTATACCTCAGGACAGCAGATGCCAGTCGATGATCATCCCAATCGATGGGCCATAATCCAACAGGTTTTCAGCAGGTTGCAAGCACACGCTGCAAATTTACATGCAGCTTCTCCGAAGAAGTTTGAATTTGGCACCGCACGACGAGGTTTCCCGATCATTCGCGTACTCGATCCCACCGTCTTTCAGGAAATGGCTACACTCATCATCAACGATGCTTCTGAAGGAAGACTATCTAATCTCCAACTGGGCGTTCTCCCATTATCGATCCGAGAAGCTGCATGTCGTTTCATGGCTCAGAGAGAGGTCACAAGTGGTGATTCCGAGTTGATTCACTCGCACTGCGAAGGAACGACCTTGTTCAAAGGAATCCTTTTACTGCGTGGGCTCTTGATGAGGGGTGAAGGAATTCTCCTCTACGTGCTCAAAGAGCGACGCTGGAGAGTAGACTATGGTCTCGATCCCAGCAGGACGTTGTTGGCTGTGCCATATCGAGCTAAGGTGTGTCGTTTTAATCTAGCAGCGGAAGGTCGCTAACTACGAGCGCAGGATGTGCCGAGCCCGAGAGCTGAATTCGGTCATCCAGACGTTGCTATCGCCTTAACTTGTCTGAGTTACTACTATGACGGGTTAACCAAGGACCAGCTCCTTTTGTGCTTTGATCTGCTAGCCAAGCTTGACGATGGGAGGACCGAATATGATCATTGGGTGGAGCTCGAACACGACATCCCTCCGGGGTTGCGCCAGCTCAATGGCGTGAATACGGAGGACGAAACCAAAGTAGATGAGTTTCTTGTGCCGTTGCTGTCCAGGAACAAAAGAGTGGTCGACTTCTATCTGTCACAAGTAGTCTTCCCTCGAGCCGCACGAGAGTTCCCAGAAAAGCTCCCGACGTCCGCCTGGGATCTCGTGGAAGACAAGAAGAACCTTACAACAGGCTTCAGCGGCACTAATGACAACCGGCACCTCTTACCTACGTCGATCACCCAGGAGGATCCCGATTTTGTGCTTGGTACAAACGCCCTCGTTTTGCAATACCTCCTCCGTCCCGAGAACGACCATTACGAATGTACCGAAGGGAGAAATGGCGAGCGCGAATCTGCGAAAGCCTTCTTACAACGTCTGGTCAACCAAGATCCCGAAATCCGGGTATTACTGGACGTAGGAGCTCAGGTGTTGGAGCTTCGGAACGAAGAACTTGCAAGGCACTGGCTCTCCCTTCGACCGAATGTCTCTGCTGCTATCTTTTTCGATGATTCGGATCACCTCACCGTGGTCACTCAGGATGGAACGATAGAACGATTCATATCTTCTCCTTTCAACAGGCAATTGGAAAAATGTGTGGTATATCTCGACGACACTCATACAAGAGGGACCGATCTCAAGTTTCCCAAGGGAACGCGCGCAGCTGTTACTCTTGGCCCGAAAGTTACTAAGGATAGGTTGGTACAGGGTGCGTACATCGTGTAGGTACATGGGAAATAACTGACCAAGATATAGGTTGTATGCGAATGCGTCAGTTGGGGAAAGGTCATTCTGTGATGATCTTTGCACCGGGAGAGGTCGACCGTCGTATCCGTAGCCTTCGTCCACGCGGGATGGCCTCTAGGACTCACATCCGGGTGCTAGACGTTCTTCGGTGGGCCATGCACGAAACCTGTGAAGATATCCGCCACCATCTTCCACACTGGGCGCAACAGGGGCTCGATCACAATAAGCGTTTCGCGGCGTACGAAAAGTACAAATCAGCTGAAGGTTTGGAAGTTCTGAAAGATGCGTGGCTACAACGCGAGTCTCGTACCTTGGAAGAAATGTACTCGCCCACGACAGGCGATACTACTAGTCCGGAGATTTACAGCGTCCCACTGATAAGAGATAGGATCAAACGACTAGGAACGACGAAGTTGGTCGATGTCAGGATGGCAGAAGAGCAAGAGCGCGAGGTGGATCACGAAGTTGAGCAGGAGCGTCAAGTAGAGCGCCCTCCGAAAGCCAAACCGGCGTCACATTTCATCCATGAGGACATCCGCGAGTTTGTTCGTACGGGGAACCTTCCTAGGTCATCGTTACACATATCCCGACTCTTGGCTCCTCTCGATATGGCCGATGCCTTAAATTCTACGTCCGAGTGGTCTCCCTCTCCGCTTGCAACGGCGGATTTCATCACCACCATACGCAGTTCCAACAACGAGAGCCTGACAGACTATCTCCGCCCCGTAAACTGGATTCTCTCGAGCGGATCAGAGAAGAACAGGACCGTCGTCGTAATCAGCCCATATGAAGCGAATGAACTGCTTCCTACCATTCGCCAGCTAAAGAAAGTCCGACTACATGTATATGCCCCACGAGTCACAATCTCAATGCGTTCCTTCTCCGATCTCACCTTCCATACCATCCCGGACCCACCAGCAGAACCGTGGTCAGCCCCAGTGCAGACAAGAATCCAGTTGAATCTATTTTCAGGGCAGCTCTACTTTGACAGTCGAGAGGAATACGAGAGGGTATGCGTGCTGTTAGCTTTGTCCATGGCAGATCCAGGCGCAGAATACTGCGAGATAGACGGCTTTGTTCCACCCCAGCATCGCCGGACAGGACCACTGGCAAGTTCTCCGTTTGCGACAAGCAAGATAGATATATTGAAGGTGTTAATATCACTGCGTCGGAAAGGCATGGGTTACAATAGGACGCACCTGGGACAAATTTTGAATGCCTCCCCACTAAGTGAGGAAACGCTATCGGCCATGTACGTACAGATTAACCATTTTTCCATGGACTGCACCTGACGGATTTCTACCTCGTCAAGAGACAAACAGCACACGACGAGAACAGTCTGAGATATCGTTAACTACTCATACGGTCATGTCATTTCTAAGTAGAGTTTAAATCATCGTGTTCGTGTAGTGACAGCGTCTTTATCAGTACAATGGGACTACGTCTCACCACACCTGGACGTCCATCAACTTGATAATGTCCGGCGACGCGAACGAACAGTATCTGTTTATTTATTTTCCGTAAGATGGGGTTGGGCCCGGGGCAGACAGGTTGTCAATAAAAACTCTGTGGATAACCGAGTTATGATACATACCCTATCTCTTGAGCATATATGCGCATAGTCACGGTAGAAGTCGTCAGCCAGGAAGCATGAGAAACGAACGAAGCCCGTCCGACCATCCAGCGCGTAAGAAAACGCCCCTTTTGTGCCAGTGGCGCCTAAGATGCTTGTGGAGAGGCAAGTATAAAATACGTCCAGCAGTCCCTTTTGAGATGGAGACGACAAACTGAAAGTGCTTCAACACTGCTTCAACGCCAGTAGTCACGTGCCAGCTGCCTCGTTCGTAGCATTGCTGCCTTCTCGCGTGGCTTCATTCACTCATGGCCTACTACCATTTCAACGTGATCACTTCGGTCGGAAATTACAGTTGCACCTGCGGAGACGACGAAGCGCGTTCTGGAAGCTCCCAACTGAGTGAACAAGTCACGACATACCAACGTGTTTTGAAAGAAGTGAACAGATTTACAACGAGACATTATAATTTGTAATATATTAATATTTCAAGCGCAAACAGTTTCTCCCCTTGCCTGGCGTGGTGGTCCAATCTATACCACGGGTATTGGTTCCCAGCTGCACGTACATTCACGTTTGGGGGATCGAGCTTCTGGTAGAGAAATAAATAACATAACGTTTACAATTGGGAGAGTGATACCTTCAATCACCCTTATTGCTGAGGATATTGATATCCTCTGCATTGGCATTGGCATTGGCCCCTGTGTTGGTTTGGTTAACCATATTATTAATTGGCATGAATTCGAGCAGGACGTACCGCCATGATTAATTGTCTGAGGCGCTGGCGGTGGAGTGGCGAGGGAGATAACGGCGAGACAGAGTGCAAAGACGGATTTCAAAAACATTATAGTGCTCAGGGTACTGGGTCAGACTGGTCGAGATGTATAGAAGAGTCGGGGATGAAGGCACTGGTGAAAAAAGGAGAGAAACGTCGCTGTTTTATATATACTTTGGATGCCTCGGGTTCATAACAACGGCGTTTTCAAAAAGGATGATCAAACGACCCCGCCGTCCGCTGCATCGTCATTGGCGTAGATAATCGATTCGATTTACCCTTCGGTTCCATGGATGATTGATGCTTCTCTAATAATTCGGACATATCTGGTAAACGTTTTTCCCAATGTGTCATATTACCATGACAGGTGTTGAATGACTGACTCCATCGCGGCGACTCGGGCGACATCATTCAACTTGATACAGACAACTTTGGCCCGTTTGAGCCATGGTGTCCACGATTCATATCAAAGTCAAGAAAATAGTAAATTGCCTACTGTAGTAGCACCATTCGAAAGCAGCAGAGAGCGGGATAAAAGGTCGGGAATAGCTGAAACCGATGCGCATTATCGGGTCAACCGAGTCTTAGGTAGCGTATGATCATTAATCACAGATACAAATTGTTGTCCGAATGTCTTGTTCCAGAGTTTTCCAAGGCCTAGAAGAATGATACAGTACTGTGATGAGAAATTACAGTTACCGGAGACGTGGGAGCGACATACCATTTACGGAAGTCACGCTCGCGTGCAGTGAGAACTTTTGTCCACGACGACTCGGTCGTACGAAATGGCGCCGACAAAAAAGTTATCGTCAGGTTCAAAAACACGGTCATCCGGTTCTCAGATCTCTCTACAAAAGATCAAAGGCGAGAACTTTTACCGCGATGCCAAGCAGGTCAAGCGACTCAAGATGCTTAGTGGCGGCAAGGCCGTGCGCGACCGGGACGGGAAAATCATCCAAGCCGCGGCATTTCAGAAGGGAGAAGATGAGACGACGCCTGGGAGAGTACAACCAGATCGGCGGTGGTTTGGTGCGTTGTCTTTGAGTTCGTGTTTGACGAGCTTGGCTAATGATCTACACGGCATCTTTTTTTTTTTTTGCAGGTAACACCCGGGTGATCTCACAGACAGCGTTGGATCACTTCCGTACGAGTTTGCAGACCAAGCAGCATGATCCTTACTCTGTTCTTCTGCGTCGCAACAAGCTTCCAATGCAGCTCCTCGACGATGCCGCGAACCCAAACTTGCGCAAGGTTCGTTGATGTTGATAGTTCTGCGCCAATTCTCGCGCATCTGATTAAACAAAGTACAGCGCTCCCACATCATTGAGATAGAGCCGTTCTCGGATACTTTCGGCCCCAAGGCTCAACGCAAGCGCCCGCGTATCGATGCTGGCACTTTCGAGGAGCTTGGCAAGTTGGGCACAGCCGCTGTCGAAGAAGCCTCACAATCAAAGGAGACTGCGGATCTTGCGGAAGCGGCTGCGCCAGAGGTTACCCAACAAACTCACGCCGATTATATCGAGCCGATATATGCAAAGGGCACCTCACGACGCATATACGGAGAACTATACAAAGTTATTGACTCATCAGACGTGCTGTTACACATTCTGGACGCACGAGACCCGCTTGGTACGCTTTGTGAAAGCACATTGGAATACATACGAAAGGAAAAGGCGCATAAGCAAGTTGTACTAGTCATTAACAAGTGTGATCTGGTACCGAGTTGGGTTACGGTATGTCATCTTACTTACCCCTTTCCACTATATCCTCCATTCGTACGAGACGTCTGACTCGATGATAGGCACGATATATTCAGCAGCTCACGCCGCGCTACCCAACAATTGCATTCCATGCTTCTCCAAACCATTCATTCGGCAAGGGTTCGCTCATTCAGTTGCTGCGTCAGTTCTCCCAGCTACACTCGGATAAGAAACAAATCTCGGTTGGGTTCATCGGTTACCCAAATGTAGGGAAGAGTAGCGTCATCAACACGCTTAAAAGTGGCAAGGTGTGCCGGGTCGCACCCGTTCCGGGAGAAACGAAGGTCAGTGATTCGCAGGACCTTTTGACTTTCAGACCCATGATATAAAACGGAATTCTAGGTTTGGCAATACATTACGTTGACACGGCGAATCTACCTTATCGACTGTCCCGGAATTGTCCCGACCTCCGCTCATGACTCACAGACGGCAACAGTTCTCAAAGGTGTCCTTCGCGTGGAAGCGCTCTCAACGCCGTCGGAACACATCACGGAGCTCCTAACGCGCATAAAGCCGGTCTATGTCGCCCGCACTTATGGACTTACCATACCAGCGGCTGGTTCCTGGGCAGCCGATGACTTCCTCGATACGCTCGCGCGTGCTAAAGGACGGCTACTCAAGGGTGGTGAACCGGATATCGAAGGAGCAGCCAAGATTGTCCTGGGCGACTGGGTGCGCGGCCGCATACCGTACTTCGTTGCGCCGCCAGAGCGCCCTGAAGAGCTCAACGAGCGCGAAGCTAAGGAGCGTGCCCGGTTTGCAAAGGGCAAGGGCAAGGAAAGTGTAGAAGAAAAACGTGTACCGGGTGTCAAACAGAATCTTGGTTCGATCATGCAGAAGAATACGTTTGTTGAGGAAGATTTGCGACCACTAGAAGGGATTGACCTCGAGGGCGAGAGCGAGGATGGGCATGTTCAAGAAGAGGACAATGATGAAGTAGCCGACGATGGTGAGGAGGCAGAGGAAGACGCGCCGTTGGCGTGGGGAGATGTTTTTGTGGAAGAGAGAACCACGGTACCGACCAGGGTTGCCGGCCCCGGAGAGGAGATAGAGGAAGATGGAGACGAGCAAGAGTGGTCCGGGATAACGTCGCTTCCGAAAGGTACGTAGAAGCGTGGCTCTTGCTGTTCGCTGGCTGATTCTTTGCCAAGCCATAGAAAGTCCGGGCGATGAGTCCGAAGAGCCCGCGAAGAATGAGAAAGAAACACGAATGACAACAAACAAGGTAGAGGATCAAAAGGACATTGCCTTGGAATGACTGAGAAGCTGACTCCCCACGTCAGAAAAAAGCAGAAAATTTTTACACAAACGCAAATGTCAAGAACAAAAATCGAGCAAAGGCTGCACTGCTCAGCTCGCTGCAAAGGAAGAATGGGAATCGAAACCGAGATCGAAAGAGGAAGCGGTAAGCAACGCGTTACCAGATCGGCTTGGTGTGCGCGCCGCTCTGTTCTGTGATTGTTTCTTCACCGCTACGCTACTGTCTTGTCGTCTCCAACCTTCGCCGGCAAGAGCTTAGCTAGTAGTGGATAACTCTTCTTAGGTTGCACGCGCAGGATGTCCTGGTAAGATCTCCCGTCACGTTAGATGCGCCAAGAACAAACGAGACAGCGCGTTGACATGTCATTCGGAGATCGGCGCTTACGATACAGTATCTGAGCGTTTTCATGGCGATGCCTGTGAAAGCTCGCATTTATCGGCTCGGTGAGAGATGTGGTGATAGATGCAAACTTGATCCCCAAGGCGATTTTAGGCAGAATGACGGCGAATCTGGAGAACCGCAGGAACGAGAACAAGCAAAAACTTTCATTGATTGAATTGCAGAATTACTATGTGGATCCAGACTTTGGGTGGAAATAGGATCCATCAGAGGAAAATGTCCGCGTCAATTTCGGCGGCCGAGGACGGACTGTCAAATGTCCTCGAAATTTGGGGATACATCGCTCCTGTTCTGAGTCGAATTCGTCATAATTAGCGTCGAACGACGATAATCGGACCGGTAAGATGCCAATGGTAACAGCTGAGAAGAAATGGTGCTTAATACGGATCATTACGGAGGTGGCGATCGCTTGGGGTCCATCTCATTGTCCGGTGGCTGATGTATACAGGTGTAGTCCAGTCCCATGAATACATCACTCTTCCAACGGGAAAGAGATTAAGGGCTGTAGGAATAAGTGGATAAAGGCCGCATCAGGTCGCGTAAAAAAGCTGGGTCGTAGACAAAGGCTTCCAGGCCAGTGGCAGCTGGGAGGGGGAGATAATCAGCGTGGGAGAGTGAGGACGATTTGGGTGGGCGTAAATAAGTTAGTTAACTGGCCCTCGGCATTCCAATCGGTACCCCACTTTTCGTTCCGTTACACCACCATGTCCATCATCAGAATCCACGCCCGCCAGGTAAGTCGCTCCTCTCTCCTCATTCCGCGATTATACGTCCCTCATCTTAGCAATAGATCTTCGACTCCCGTGGTAACCCGACTGTGGAGGTCGATCTTCATACAGCCAAGGGCATGTCTCTATCACCTACTGAACATCTAAGCATATAACAGTGTGCATAGGTCGTTACAGGGCCTCCGTACCCTCTGGCGCGTCCACTGGTGTACACGAAGCGGTCGAGCTCCGCGATGGTGACAAGACCGCTTATGTTGGCAAGGGTGCGACGCATGTCACCCCTGTACCGTTCTTGCGTCTCACATTCCGATAAAGGTGTCGCCAAGGCTGTTGCCAACATCAACGACACAATTGCGCCCGCGCTGATCGAGTCTGGTCTCAAGGTGACACAACAAAAGGAGATTGATGACTTTTTGATCCGGCTCGATGGCACACCAAACAAGGGCAAGCTCGGTGCCAACGCCATCCTTGGCGTATCCATTGCAGTTGCGGATGCAGCTGCAGCTGAGAAGGGCGTACCTTTGTATCAACACCTTGCGGAGCTGGCAGGCGTCAAGCCTCCATACGTGCTTCCAACCCCCGCGCTCAACGTCATCAATGGCGGCTCTCACGCTGGGAACAAGCTCGCTTTCCAAGAATTCATGCTCCTTCCCACCAGCGCAAGTAGCTTCACAGAAGCGATGAAAATCGGCACCGAGACGTATCACACCCTTAAGAAGGTGATCAGCGCAAAATACGGTATTGACGGTGAGTGGCATTTGTTCATTATATCTGCTGCATTTTCACGGCATATATGCGTTCCGACTCACAGCCGTCAACGTGGGTGATGAGGGAGGCTTTGCGCCCAACGTATCCAGCCCGGAGGAAGCACTCGATCTCCTCACGGAGGCCATCAAGAAAGCTGGTTACGAAGGCAAGATCAAGATCGCACTTGATGTTGCATCGTCCGAGTTTTACAAGGACGGCAAGTACGATCTTGATTTCAAGAACCCGAATTCGGACCCGACCAAGTGGATCACTGGTGTCGAGCTCGCGGACCTATACATCAGCTACATCAAAAAGTACCCCATCGTTTCGGTCGAGGACCCGTTTGACCAGGACGACTGGGAGGCATGGTCCCACTTTACCGCCAAGGCCGGCGTTCAGATTGTCGGCGATGATCTGACCGTGACGAACCCGCTCCGTATCAAGACAGCCATCGAGAAGAAGGCGTGCAATGGTCTTCTGTTGAAGGTCAACCAGATCGGGACTATCTCAGAGTCCATTCAGGCGTAGGTCATTCGTGACATATAATCTATGTGAGAGAAATTAACGATTTGTGTTGGTGTGCAAGTGCGCAGCTCGCACAGTCGGATGGCTGGGGCGTCATGGTCTCCCACCGTTCTGGAGAGACGGAAAACACGCTGATCGCTGACTTGGTGGTCGCTCTTGGCACTGGACAGATCAAGACTGGCGCGCCGGCGCGCAGTGAACGTGTTGCGAAGTACAACGCACTGCTCCGCATCGAGTACGAGCTTTCCTCGTGACATTCCCTACTTTTTTCTGAATCATTAATTTAGGGAGGAACTCGCGGGCAATTCATCATACGCAGGCGAGAGAGGCCTCTCCGCAGGGTCGACTAAGCCGGCCTTGCTCAAGTAGACAAAAAAAGACACGCAAGGAAAAATGTAAGCTTTTGCGGCTGCATGTATCAACAAGCAAAATTTTCTCCCTTTTTTTTTTCTCTTTCTTCGAGAAGTGGCAGAAGTTGGAACGAATGCTTCATCGAACTGGTGGCTGCCGCCGCCATCTTGCCCCATATTCTGTGCATTCAGTTTGTAGTAAACAAATCAAGAATAACATCATTTTTTTTCGTGCGAGGCCGAGGCCGCAGCCTCTGGCTAAGCCTAGACCAATTCCACGCCTGGACCCTACCTTGTGCATTTCTCTCTCCGATCGTGTTAGATAAGATAACGATCACAACTTGATCACGGTACTGAGGTGTATACAGCGTGTCTAAATTATGAGTATCTGTCATTCAATTGGCAACACGGTAAGCCGTGCGTTCACAGATGAGCTGCCGAGCCGAACGTCCAGTCCAATGGCATGGTCAGCGTATCAAACCGAAAATGAACATACTCTATTTTTCCTCTCTATGCGGTATAGATAATTGATATCGTTTCAGAATAAGTTCAAGTTTTGCTTTTGGGGGCGGGACCTGACGCCAGCCGTTAAGCTCTCTAAAATTTGAAAACCTGGTCCTCAGTGTATCCCAGCTCTTTGAGGATACCACCGATCGTGCCCTGCTTCATACCATCCTTCTTCCCCGCGACTGCAATGACCTGTCCCGGTGGGCCTATTCCGCCCATCACATAGCGCACACACACAAGGGGAAAAAGAAAAGAAAAAAAGTCAGCGTGGAAGAGGGTGTAGGAGTAATGACAACGTACCGCATATGAGCACTTGACCTTATCGCCCTTTTCGGCAGGCGGGACGTGCGCCTGGATAAGCTCGCGACTGACGTACCCTGACGCGCCGGACCAGCCCGAGACGGGGGGATTATCGAGCGAATGCACGATTTTGAACGTGGCGGGGTGCGCGCGTTGGAGCGCGGCGAGTTCGTCGCGGAGCAAGATGTCGGCTTCGGTCACGTTGGCGTAGAGCAGCGTGAATCGCGTTCGGTTCGAAGGGTCTTTGAGCGCGTGGTTGATGAGTTGGTATAGAGGCGTAATGCCCGATCCACCGCCAATCAACGCTACGTCCTCAAACTCGTTCGCTAGTACAGTACGATGGACGGACGCGGACGCGGACGGACGGGCGCCGTGGTGACCAGTGAGCGTGAGAAGAGGGGGAAAAACAGAAAGGGAGTGGCGCAAAACGTACCTTTGTAAGGGAATTTGGGAATGGGGCCCTTGATGGCGAGAGTGTCGCCTGGCTTGAGCCGCTCGTGCACGTACTTGCTAATAACGCCATTCTCGTACTTCTTAATTAGCAATACGAGTTCGCCCTCCCGATCCGGGTCCGAAATCGGCGTGTACGCGCGCACGGCCAAATTTCCCTTCTTGTCCACGGGTGCGTGTTGGGTATCACCCTCGGACGCGCGCACGACGACGAGCGAGGTGATGGGCGAGAGCGCCGCGCCACCGTTGGGAAGCTCGAAGGTGAAGCGCGAGGTATTGTGGTTGTAGGGCTCGATGGATTTGAGCTTGAGATCGAGGAAACGCTCGGAATCTAATGCGATTTTTCTTGTTTTGGTTTTGGTTTGGAGGTGGTGGTAGTGAATGGAGATGGGGAACCGCCGAGGTAGAGGTATGCGGCGAGACCTGCGAGACCTGCGCCTCCTAAGTAGAAAGGAACGTTGGACGACGACGGCTTGGTGGGTCCCCCAGTGGTGCTAAAATAGCGCACTGGGGCAGAGCGTAGAGAGCTTGTTGCGAAACGAAGGAAGGACATACTCTACTCTACCTCGGACTTTCGACGCGCAAGTCAGACCCACGGACCGTGTACCGCCGGAGTTGCGGCCCGGCGCTAGCGTCACCCACCGTTATCATCACGTGTTCGTCCACGTACGTGAGTAACGGCACAAGTGCTACGTTTCAGGGGGAGTTGGGACAGAAGTAACCCTCATTACCAGCTACTGCTCGGGTCCGCGCTCGCCACCATACCACCAGCCATCGCCGCCCCGCCACGCGTCGATCCACTATCTGGCGGAACGTTCCCGGTCTCGACATATCTCGTCAGCCATGACTTGGCCAACGCAAAATCACTTTTCAGCCGCGCATGCACCGCAACGATCCCGTCTACGGATGCCCCCGCTCCCCCCGCCTTTCCCTCGGTCTCGTTCCACACTCGGATGAATTCCCGTAAACGGGAACAAGAATCCCGTACCTCCGTGACGCCCATGGCATCAGACGTGTCCTGCAGTGAGACGGCTAATAAAGATAATTTGGAAATGTCCTTGTTTCCCCTGTTGGAACATAATACGTAAGATTTATAAACAAAAAACAGATATCCGAGGGCAGGGAGTGGCGGGTGAAGAATGGTGAAGTGATGGTCACGCACACGGCTCGGTCCATATCTGCCAGTGTCGAGGTGGCCACGGCCAAGTAGGTGGTAACCATTTGCGTGGAAAAGTCAGTCGAGTCCGTATCATTCAGGTCGACGATTCCCTGAAAGACATGGCGGTCGATGATCTCGTCGGAGGTGCGCTGCTGCTAAGCGCAACGCAGTGAGTTGGGAATAAAATAACTCCGCCCACCCCCGCGAAGGCGGTTCAAATAGACCAGAAGCGCAGACGCGGTGACAATATACACACACCTGAATCGCTGCGGGTGCTGTGGGCTCTGTCGTGGAGGCCATAATAATAGGGGTAAAGCGATCGAGGGCTGAAGAGAAGAGTTTGACAAAAGGGGCGGGGGGAGGGTGGAAGACGAGGACGAGGATAGGTAGTCAGAGATTGGGCCGCAGCAGATAAACTGTTGTTGGGACAGCCATTTTGAGTGGATGTTGTGGATGCTAAAATATGAGATGAAAGACATGATGTCACGGGTTGTAATTTTAGCGGTGCCTTGCTCATGCTGCTCATTTACCTTCTTTTGTGTCTTCTTTTGTACAGCGCTGATGATCTTCTTTCGAGTGCGTGTGCGTCCCTCGGCGCCTCCTCACCCCGACTCTCACGTCACCCGGATCCTTCCAACTTGGCAGTGCACTCACACCTACTATACACCTGCTCAGCCCAATCACTTTCTGCGCAACAAATTGGACGATCCTGTTCGAAATATGGCGATTGCCTATGATCGCGAGTCGAGGTGCGGGCTTCATTTCTTTTTTATTACGGGATCCGGGGACTTGTTGATTTTTGAAATTAGTAAAATGACAGCAATTGTGTGGAGCGCCATCGTGATGTATGCACGACGTGTGGTCACTGCAGTGGCCACTGCGGTGGCCACCAGTAGGTAAATATCAGGCACATCAGCTTTACAACACACCACTCCAAGATAACGACAAACACGCAATTGGATCCGAAATTCACCGATATTTCTGTTCGATCACATCTTTGAAGGCAAATCAGCTCAGCTGCACTGAATTGGCATACCCGCAGTACCCGAACATCGTGGACATGTGTACAGTACACATACACATACACGCGTTTGTATGACACAAACACTTGTCAGGTCTGATGCCGAAAAAAAACGAGTAAGAACAAAGTTGCCGCTGGTTTGATATTTTGAGCTTGTGGGGTTTGCGGGCTTGCGGCAAGGTACGTCTGCACTTCCTCATTTGTATGTTCCCATTCATATTGTCCGCTGGCTGTCGAGTTAGCTTCTTCTGTTTGGATGTGAGCTCACGGAGCGCGCAAATTGGCGGGATCAGCGATATGTATGCCCGCGGGTTCAGACCATACCATCTAGACCCCAGCGACTCCCGAGCCAAAACTCGTCTACTTACGCAAAGTGTGCATTCTGTACCGTAAAGTATGGAACCGTTGCGGCGTGTACCAGCGTGTGTTGAGGCAACGCCGCGGTCTGCCAGATCTTTTTCAAAAATCATACGTAAGTGTTTACAGCACTGCTTATCACACAGAAGGGCTGATGTGCAGTTTGGGAGTTTACCGTATTTCCTCCCCCGATTCTCGTGCGTAACTTCCCCCGTTCCTGAGAGATTACGTAGACCCCGTGTGCTACAGTAGATCATATGAAGCTTCGCAATTATTACGACAATAGCGACACTCGCCACACGGCAAGAAAAAGGCAACTTGTGAGGTTCCGCGAGATCTTTTCAAGACATTTTTCAAGACATGAACAGATGTACCGACCGAGCCTGGCATTATATCTCTTACCGTCTCATAAAAGTCCAGTCACCCGACGCCGAGATCTCGCATTTCTTAGTCTACAAACTCCGTTTGTTCCCTCTGAGAATGAAATGGACACAGATGGTGGCAATCACTGGCATCGTGCTGCGGCTGCAGAATTCCTGAAATCGGAGGAAGTCAACGCCGTTGACTGCCGAATTCAGTCAGTCAGCCCGGCTGGTACATCAAGGTAACGAGCTCGTATACCCATCACAGTTTCTGGTATATCACGTATCATGGACCTGGCACAGATAGCTACATTTGTTTGATTGCAGGGTTGGGAGGGTCGTCTCCTGCCCGTGGTCGTGATATAACTTTGAGTAGAAATTAAAAGAAGCAGCAGTGGTATATGGCGCCTTCTTTTATTGTGACGAAAAGCGCTGATGCGGTGATGACGCATAAACGAAGTCATCTATTACGTCCAACTCCCACTCCTGAGAAGTGCGTTGGGGGTGGGAGCCAGGGCACAACTCAGGCAGATTCGATGACCAACGTGAGCCTACCGGCTATCTCCGCCTTTCCACGAGCATCACTTTGTTTGGTTTATCCATTTGTTGTCTGGATACTGTGATACCACAGCGCATAATAAGAGTGGTGTTTTGACGGAAGCTGAGCAAAGGAAACGAATACTGCACGCCATATGCACCCCAGAAACAGCAACCTATTTCCATTTCTGAGAAAAGAAAATTGGGCCGGTAAGCTACTTCCATCAGATTCCAAAATATGGATGTTTTCTCGTCGTAATTAACGTGCTGTGATCATATCAAGGGCATGACTTCTCTCTGCGGGCATCAGCGCATCAGCCCTTACGTAGCACCAAATTGTCCAACTGGGCAAGTCGAGAGGGAAGTCCAAACGAACCCAGAGTTGGTCGTACGACCAGACCTTTCCTCGTAGGATGCAAAATCTACGCACACCAAATGTAGTAGATGATATGGAGAGCAAGCTGGACCTCAATCCGTCAGCATTAAGCAGTCGCTCCCGGAGAGTTCTAGGAAAGTACGACCAAACCGGTGATCCCCTGACTGCGAGGCAAGACGATCCCAAACTATTGCGCAAAATTTCGAAGAACTGTTGCCATTCGAAAATAAGTAACGGTCCGAGACAGAGCCTGTCAACAGGGGGAAAGGCTGATCGATTTGATCAGAAGCGATCGCGGGACATGTCACATGGGAAGGGAGAGAAAGATCAGGGATGGACCCGAAAAACGCATCTACAGTCGAAATTCGTCATGGCTGATGATAGCTTTGAGTGAGGTTGCGACGCGCGACTCCAAACTGTTAGGACAGTATTCTACTCGCCCGGAAAGAAAAACTTAGCCAGGAAGTCTAGTGAGGCTATTCTCAGGTAATTACTGAGAATAAAGCGTACTTCACCGAGTCGGATGTCACGGTATGCGACACGATCAAATACAGCCCCATGCTTTGGGGTCCTGTTATCTTTCTCATTGTGCTGACCGGCTGCCTTCGCTTCCACATAGTCATCGTTGAACAACCCATTCCATTACGTCCTGACATTCGTCGTAACGTGGAAAAGCGACTATGATCTTCATAAAGCTCGTAGAGCTGGAGCTGGTTGAAGCAGAGAGGTTCTTTGTCGATATCGGGGGACGGGTACGTTCCTGGGGATGGAGAATAATTGGAGATTCCCTCTACTTTACCACTGGCAGTAACGAGCTCGACGCGAGCCGGTTGACTTAGTGAAGATTCTACGGTAGTTACATGATGGATAGATAGTAATGAACTTGCTCGGACTAGAAGCACCCATTGTACTACTACTAAGCTATAACTGGATAAGTACGTCGCGACCGCGTTCGTTTGAAATAACCTCAGTCAACCCGGGTTGTCACCGGCCGGCCATGCTTCCATCGTTTGTTGACCACCGCCAGTGGCACTGGCGCTCGTCACTCGCCACATGCCACTTAAAATCCTTGGGTGATTAGTTGGGAGGATTCGCGCCTGGGCTCTTGAGACCTGAGTCGGTCACCTGGCTAAATATTCTGCAAGTCAAGTATTACTTTGATTGTGTTGTGCGTGTGTAGTAGTATCCCGCTGCGATATAGATGTCATGTTTATGAAGGTCAGTGGCGGTAGAACTTGACATGATGTCGGATCAGTGCTGAACGTGGTTGATGTCTGAATACAGTAATATCAGACAAAAGGCAGGGTGGCATCATGGATACGTCACAGTTCTTAGTTTGAATTTTAATTTCCAGGCTTCCGCTCCGTGCTAAGTTTGACAGTTGCCAATGCAAATCCCACGTAAGTTACTGTCACTCTCCCTTTCATCCCCGTGCCAATCGTACAGCAATGCATTCGTCATTCCTCCAGGTGGCCCACTCAAACTCAACTTCAACCACCTTATTCTCTAATTGCATGGCTGTGTCGCTCTCGAGCTTGACAACATGCGCTAGCAATAAGCCAATAACTTGAACTTATTCGACTAGTATTTACATTTCAGCTGTACGGAGATTGAATGTGCCAAGTGTTACCCGCCAAGAGTAATCTGTTCCTCGAACTAGCACATACATTCCACTTTACGCAATGACCCTCCCGCTGCTATAAATGCCTCTAGCACATCCCCCAAGGCTCCAAGGGCCTTCAGTCCTCTTCCGCTCTTTTCGAAACTCAACTTTTCCTGTCTGAAATGTACCTCTCACACTCTTTTTTCCTCGTCATTCTTCTCTCCCTCGCTGCGGCCATCCCATTGGCCCAATCTCCCGTGTCTCGTGGCATTGCCATTCCCATCGCCAAGCGTGCTACTACCCTTCCCCTCGCCGACCCTTCACGGTATGAGAGCATGAACCAGAACACAATTGCGTGAGCTCTATGTGATTTCCCGAGTTGCAGTGCACTGGTAAATAGACCAACTATTCCCTTCCAGGAAGATCCGAAGGGGAATGGCCGCCTATGAAAGGAATACTGGAAGCCAATACCCCCTTGCTGGTGGCATCACAACGCTGAGCAAGCGGGACACCGGTAGCGTCTCGTTGATCGACTACTACGCTGACTTGTGGTATGGCGCCATTTCTATCGGCACACCTCCTAAGGTCTTCACTGGTGTGACCTTGTTATCTTCTGTTCAAAATTGGCCGACTGACCTTGTGCCGTATATAGTGGACTTTGACACAGGGAGCAGTGATCTCTTCGTTCCTTCAAAGAATTGCGACTCGACCTGCTCAGGGCACACAGTGTATGATCCAGATGCTAGCTCGACCAAGCAGGATCGAAACAAGACGTTTTCGCTTGCCTATGGAGATGGATCGACAACTGTCAGCGGTGAACAATATGGTGACAATGTTATCATTGCCGGTCTGGTTGTACGTTGAGCTACGTTTTCTTTTCTTTTGCTACAAAGCGCTTACACTTCTTACCATAGGCGAAGAACCAGACGATAGGCGCTGCAACACAGTATTCTGCAGCGTTTCAAGCCACCCAGTTTCCGGCCGACGGTCTGATGGGCATGGCTTTCCAGTCCATATCGGTCTATAATGCGCCGCCTCCAGTCCAAAATCTTATCTCCGAGCAAGTATTGACTGAACCCATGTTCGGTTTCAAGCTGGCACCCAACGGCTCCGAGCTTTACCTTGGTGGTGTAAACTCCGAGCTTTATGAAGGCCAAATTACCTGGGTACCCTTGACAGATGCGGTTTGCCACGTCTTCGAATGTGTCTAGTCGTTTGTCTAATGGATACTTAACCTGGATAGGGTTACTGGCAGGCATCCTTTGATGAGATCACTGTGAATGGAATCCCCGTGCTAGGGCTTGAAAATGTCAACGCGATTTTCGACACTGGTACCACAATGATCATTGGCGATCCCGCTGGCATCAGGGATTTCTTTGCTCCGCTCGAGTTATTTTATGGTGCCAAGCCGTTGCCCAATTCTCCCGGTTCTTCTTCCGATTCTGGCTACTACACCAGTACGTGGGCTAATCTCGCCGATCAGCCGTCGCAACAGTATTTTATTTTTTATATCTCACAGTCCCATGCAACTTTACTACCCCCATCTCCATTTATGTTGGAAAGAAGGAAATCAAGATCTCCCCTGATACGTTTAACCTCGGGCCCATATCCAATGGCTCTGATCGATGCTTTGCTGGAGCAGCCTGGCTTGAGCAACTCACTGGTGGTAAGTTGGCCTCTGACAACGAACAATTTAGGGACAAAGCTAACATGTGTACAGAATTCTGGATTCTCGGTGACGTCTTCCTGCAAAACGCCTACACCGCTTGGGATGTTGGCGGTGTCCGTATCGGTTTTGCTGACCTTGCTTGCAACTCCGAATGATTCGTGTTCTCGTCGGAGTGCGGTAGCTTGGACTTTGTTATTACAATAATGTACGTTTAAAATATCACACTTAATTCAGAAATGCGGCTTGAGAAGTGCCAAGGACGTTTGGGACTGCATAAGATGATCGTCCTGTGAAAGCTTCCTGATCCTTTTGTCCGGGTCATGCCCGACAAAATCACATATTTCTCAAAAACACGAATTTTTTTTTTCAAATTTACATTTATACTGCTCAGAGTATATCGGTAAGTGGAAAAGCACGGAAGGCGGTGGTGCAAGATTGGTTGGAGTGGTTGTCACGGTTCTGATCCTAGGTTTGGCAAAACCCCGCGTCTTACAATAACTGTCACGTGTTCAAATTAAACTGTCAGTTTGTACGCCGCTACTGTATCATTGCCACCGTACTGTTTAACCTCTCAGTCGTCAGTCGTTACCACCCTGTTTTAACTTGTAGCTGTCGGTCAGCTGTCTCCGTTTAAATTCAACCACCAGTCGTTGACCAGCTTCCAGGATTCGTTGACCATTACGCTATCAATCACAATTCGTTAAATCCATCGGCCTCATGTGCTCCAAGTCAGGCTAGCGCCCAGGATGCGTGGCACTGCTTCATGGCACAAGCTACTGTTAGCACCTATTCATCCGCGCCTGAGTTTAACGTATACCAATCGTCCAACACGGCATGCCATGTCATATCCTGCAGGTTCACTTGAAGCCTCCACCTTACCTCGTTTCTTACCACTGCGACGCGGCCACTGCATGACCGCGTTTTTTTGATCATTTATTTCATTCGGCTATTCATCCCTTGGCTTGGCCTGGCAAGTGGCAACACCTTCCAGCGATAAATGAGTATGGCCATGACATTTGACATGTCAAACCCATGGGCCTCGAGTAATCGGTTCCTCGGACTGGCGGCACATACGCCACTGCATGCTACCCCCACTTTACGCAGTGACCCTCTCACAGGTATAAAAGTCCCAACGCATCTCCTATGAACTCAAGGGCCTGCAGTCCTCTTCTCTTTCTTTTAGCCTGCTGAAACGTTTCTAGTCTGACATGTACTTCTTACACTCTTTTCTCCTCGTCATTCTTCCTTTCTTCACTGCGGCTGTCCCACATACCGAACCTCCCACGTCTGGTGGTATCTCAGTCTCCATTGCCAAGCGCGGTAGTCCTTCTGTTGCCGGTCCTTCGCTGTATGCGAGCCGGGTCCAGACCTCAATTGCGTATGCTATCCGTGACTTCCCGACGTGCCGTGCGCCGGTAACTTGACCAATTATTTCCCTACAGGAAGATTGCAAGGGGCATGGATGCGTATAAGCAGAATACTGGCCAACTGCACCCGCTAGCTGGTGGCATCGACTTCAAGACGTCGAACAAGCGGGACACCGGTAGAGTCCCGTTGACCGACTACTATGCTGACTTGTGGTATGGTACCATTTCTATCGGCACACCTCCTAAGACCTTCACTGGTATGACCTTGTTATTTCCTTCAAAATCGATGTCTGACCCTGTATTATATACAGTGGACTTTGATACCGGGAGCAGCGACCTCTTTATTCCCTCGACAAATTGTGACTCGTCCTGTTCAGGGCACAAACTGTATAACCCACATGCTAGCTCCACGTCGCATGACCTCAAGAAAAACTTCACGCTTATTTATGGAGATGGCTCAACTGTCAGCGGCGAGCAATATACAGATGTCGTAACCATATGTGGCCTGAACGTACGTGAAACTACGTTTTTCTTTCTTTCGCTGTAGAGCACTCATACGTCTCATCATAGGCGAAGGACCAGACGATAGGCTCTGCAACACAGTATTCTACAGGGTTTCAAGCCGCCCAGGACCCGGCCGACGGCCTGATGGGCATGGGTTTCCAGTCCATATCGGTCTATGGCGCACCACCTCCGGTCCAAAATCTTATCTCCCACGGTGCATTGACTAAACCCATGTTCGGTTTCAAGTTGGCACCCAACGGCTCCGAGCTTTACCTTGGCGGTGTAAACTCCGAGCTTTATAAAGGCAAATTTACCTGGGTACCTGTGACAAAAGCGGTTTGCCAGATCCTCAAATATGTGTAAATCGTGAATCTAATGTGTGTGTTACCATTTTAGGGTTATTGGCAGTCGTTCTTTGACAAGATCACCGTCGGAGGAGGCCACTCGAAAGTGCCAGTGCCAGTGGTGAGAAGGACCCAAACGATTTTCGACACCGGCACCACAATGATCATTGGCGATCCCGCTCATGTCGAGGCGTTCTATCGTCCGCTTCGTCGTTACGGTGCCGATCTTGCACTCGTCCAGAATGGTATTGGGATCTACATCGGTACGTGGCCTGGTAGTACTGCCAACCAACCGCTGCATCAACGTTTGATCACTGTATCACAGTACCTTGCAACTTCAGCACACCCATCGCCGTCACTGTTGGGGGAAAAGAAGTCAATATCTCCCCTGAATCATTCAACCTTGGCCCCGCAATTGAAGGCGCTGAAGTCTGCATCGCTGGAGTGGCCTCGGATGAGTCGCTTACGGGCGGTAAGTTGGCCTCTGATATTCTGCCTTGAGGATAACATGACCTCGGTATAGCATTTTTCGTTCTCGGCGACGTCTTCCTGCAGAACGTTTACACTGCTTGGGATGTTGGTAGCATGCTCTTCGGCATTGCTGATCTTGCGTAAAATTTGGAAATATTCACATTCTCATCGGGTAAGGGTACGTAGGGTAGCTTGCCAGTTGGACACTATTATTTATGTACCCGTGAAGTGGTCACACTACAGTATTGTCTACCGCTCTCATTTGGAGATGGACCTTGAGGAATCCACAAAGATAGGACGCGTGTATGAGATAGTCGTCCTGCAAAGGCTCCCAGTGCCGTTTGACTCATCTTCATCACACAGTAAATCCCACAGCGGTGGTTGCAGAAGTAGTACATTGATTTCAGCTCCACGTACAGCGTTCTAGCAATACAGAATACAAAGCTAATGACTTGAACTTGAACTCCCAATTTTACCCAAGAAAAACTCGTTTCTCACCTCGGTCTCCAGGACGCGGTCATTGAGCCTCAGTTCGTATGATTTGTCGAGCATTCACCCGCCCATGCCTATTTAAAAATCACGACCCGGGTGACCCCTCCTAGACTGAATGCATGGCTACGTCCGTCGGGGTTGGGGGAACCAGTACGCGTTGGGGACCCTTGGTCTTCGGGGTTGAGTGATCGCTCGCTTGCGGACTATCTATTAAACTGTATGACACCGACCAGAATGAGCACGGAGAAGGGGGGGAGAGGAGACGTAAATCTGACACTTCGGTGGACTCTGATGCAAAGTTTGCCAGAGAGCGATACATCCGCGTCGAAGCGATGGTCATTACGATCATCGAGAGAACTTGGAACATCTGTGGTCGTTGCGGAAAGGCGTTGAGAGGTTATTCGATATCGGTGAGCGCAGCAAAAGTAGTATACATACAAGGTTAAACGTGTCTATGTTTGCAGCAAAATTGAGTTTAGCCCCAACTCATCATCGACAGATCGGGCAAAGGAGACAAATACCGTTCAGATCCAAGGAAATAAACACCTGTAACGTACTGTAATGAGAAAAATGAAGAGCTGCAACAAGACCTGGACATGCCACTGGTGTGACCTCGGCGAAGGTAGCGATGAAGAGCCAAATGACACCCTTGGAAAAGAGGAATGCATCAGCGAATGAAAAGCCACTGCTTTCCACCAAGATTCCCACCTGTTTCCACAAGAGTTGTGTCAGACCGAAAGTGCCGACTCCATAACGGCGCAGGCGGAGCAATCCAACGAGCATGATGAGCAATAACATGATGTCGGTAATCAGGGTGACGATGATGGTAGGTTTGTTGCATTCGGTGTCGTGTACTACACAGCGTTCTTGCGCAGGTAACCATGTAGAGCGGAGCTGTAAACAAAGTTAAATCCACAAGAGGACACAAAATAGTTTCATCATTTACCCGGGCAATACCTGAGTTCAAACGCGTTTGTATGAGATTCCTGGCATACAGAAGGTTGAGGAAAAGACGCCCGGACTCACCTTGAATGAGGAAAGCAATGTTGGTCATCCATACGCCAAACGAAATCACTATAATAACCTTGTTTTTGTTCCAAATAGCTATGCTAAAGTCATTTATGAGACTCTGGTCACGGAAGACTGGGTAAGATAGAATAGGACGATGACATACATGCGAAGCACGATCAACAGCGAAGAGGTGACAAAAGCCAGGTAGCCGAAGATCTATTAAATGGAAGAACCATAAGATGCATTGTTAGCTTTTCTTATCAGAGACTTCAGCGCATAAGCGAGCATGCTCACGAGATTGGATGTGATCCATAACTTGGTTCGTAATTAGTCAGAGGGAACGCATGTAATAAACGCAAAATACGGCGCTCACTTGACAGTTGATTTTGTTGGGAACGTTAAGGCCGACGAAGTTCAGAACCACTGCGGTGAGCGTGGCCACACGCGTGATGCAGTATATCTACCGAAAAACGCGGATCAGTCTCATGCTCTGAAGCAAAACCTAATGTCAGTTCATACCCATATTGACCAGCGGTAAGGACGATGGCCCCGGAAAACACTCCACTCGTAGTCAAGAGTGATGAAGAATTCCCAGCTAGAAGGGCGATTAGGATTTGCGTGACGATAAACGGGATGAGTACTAACAGGTATAGACTACCCGCTACGTGGCAGAATTTCACGAGTGCCCCTGTGAGTAAAAGTGGTTGGTAAGGATGGGTCACTTTTCAGCTTAGAGCCACTAGAAGCGTTACGAACATGAATCCAGCGCGATTACAGCGGGATCGCGAAAGTTGACCATCCTGGTTGTCGATGGAGTTAGACAGCAATGGGAGCGGACTTGAGTCAACGACTTCTCCAACGCCCACTTATACACGCATATATGTCAAGACGGGAGGCTGTACCACATCATCCACCACGTAATCGAGGGTTGGGCATGGCCAGGCATAATGACTCGAAGCGCCCAGCGCCCAGAGCCCTTTGGGTCGAAAAGTCTAATTTTGCGATGAGTTGTTGTCCTGATCAAGTAAAGAGCCCCGACACGTACCTACTACGGTAACCAACAATAGTCGTCCAATCCGGTGCTCGGGCTTTTCGGACCGGCGCTTAGAAAACGGCCCGTGATCGAGTCACGGTGCTGAACGTCGTCCGGTGCTTACTAATCCCATTTGGATGAGCCGCGCGTCAATGGACACCGAGTAGCCCATACTGTAACGAAAGTAAGAAATTAGGGGCAGGCTAATCCAATGATCCAGTGCTAAGTTACGCGCGTTCGAGCTCACAGATGAGCAGCGGGAAGCGGTGACTAAGGAAGTTCACCGAGGTGCCCATCTAGCCCCGACACACGAGTTTCGGGTAGGCCTCGCCCTTTCACGGGCGCGCCGCAATGTCCCCGCTCACTTCCCACCAAACCTTCGCGAACCTTGCACAACCTCATTTGACATTCGGAACTCCTCGGCCAATCTCTTCATGACAGGCCGTTGACATAGACAGCCCCTAAGCATGCCTCACTCCCTACAACAGCGCTCGGGAAACTCCTTTCTGTCAGCCTCGGCGCAGCGTGCCTCCCTGCTGTCAAGGATGATTGTTGAATGGATTATTCGAAGTCGGATTGTCATGCTTCAATTAATGGGATATTCTATCCTTAAAACGTAGAAAGGTATAAGACGTGGTTAGACTGTCCGACACACACTCTCACATAACTTAGTACAGAGGCTGTAATAGGGCCAGTGAATCGGCGATACGCCACCGATCGATGCTTCCGGAACCAGACGCGCCCAGCAGCCTCACCATCGAAAGCTCCATAATTCACCATGGGGCTAACTAAGGCCCATTACGACAACCAAGGAATCAGAACAATGCCATGGAATTTCTCGCCCGCTTTAAGGACGGTACACGCTCTTTAGCCCATTGGGTTATCGAGTTGCATGTGAATATACAAGTCAGGACATGACAGGAATAAAAGAAATATTCTTTAACTCAGTTGTTAAAACTTTTGACATGTTGGCAGAGGACATTGTTCGCGAGAAGCAAGAATGCTTCACCGAGGTGCGTGTGAGGAACATGCGGCAACCAACTGGTTGGACCGTTCCGAATCCGGATCTCGGAAATGGTCACTTCCGAGATAAGGGCCCTACCCTCCACGTGCTTAAGTGGACTGGATCTCCCTCGCTTCACTGCGTGGAAGTCGAAAATAAACGGGAGGGGTGTACGGAGGACAACACAATGAATAATATATTTCAGAACTTGCAAACAGTCGTTGCCAAATAGCATGAGCAGCACTCCGAGAAATCCCAGCATATGGGGATCGGGGCTCAACGATGAACGAGTTTACATCAGGGTGAAGACGTATAACATGCACATTTCCGGTGATTTCTAGGGCCGATAGGCGAACGATGACGAACTTGAACCACGCTGCTCGATCTTTCGAATTTTCTTTGTCTAGAGCGCGACTTACGCGTAGGTCGTGGGTTTGGGAGTGCTGTGTAAGTCTCGACAGTACTGTCTTGATGTTTGACACTTGAACGTATGCCAATTTGCCTACTTTGGATTGATTGACAGATGAAAGACGCGTGCTAGGCAATAAGAATAGTGACGCCTCCAAGGCATCTAGCGCTGTCTGATTACCGCATGTCCGATCTGTACGCCGAGTTGCGGCACAGGATCGTGAGCGAAATTTCAGTTCGGAAGAAAGAAGTCAGTGGAGACGCCCATTCTGTACCGCCGCAAGTTTTTCGCACCAGAATTCCGTGAGAGTGCACAAGACTTTGGGGAAATGATACGGCCTCAAGGGTAGGCGGGAGGGTGTTTGTTTCTGGTCCCGGCGGTAGATAAGAGTGGAGCGAATAGAATAATTAAATGACAGGAATCGAAGATCGACTATCTTTTGTAGGGCGGCAAAGTGATCTCGTGTCGTGATCGCCTGTGACGACATGAGCTCCACAATGGGAGATGCGTTTATCATTCAGAGCGTACTGCAACGTGGGTTCTAAGCGGACGTATTTTGAAGGGTGAGTAATTTACGTCTCAAGATTTCAAGATTTGAGGAGGAAGAAAGAAAGAAAAGAGGAGAGGAGAGGACGGGACGGATGAATCTGATCACACATCTCGATGACGTTGCGTCGGTGGAGTGGGGTGGACATAATAGTTGCTCGATTCGATCCAGCTGGCTCTTGTTGCCAACCCCCTATTCCTCTCCTCTCAACCATGTCCTTTGTTAAACTCAGCATCTTCGGCACTTCCTTCGAGGTCGGCTTTCTTTCTCCTTTCCTTCATCTCTCTCACAAGTTCTCAGGTCACCACAAGATATGTCGATCTCCAACCCGTTGGCATGGGTGCGTCATCCATTCAATCCCTCTCAATCTCGCTCACCCTCTCCAAGGCGCATTCGGGCTAGTATGGTACGTCGACGATTCATCTTTTCCCTCTCATGCCACAAATACCCTCTCCAGTTCCGCAAAGGATCAACTCACAGGCGCATCCGTTGCTATCAAGAAGATCATGAAGCCCTTCAGCACGCCTGTCCTCTCGAAACGCACGTATCGCGAGCTGAAACTTCTCAAGCACATCCAACATGAAAACGTCCGTCCCTTTGACTTCCTCTGCCATTTTTCCCCTTTCCAATTCCCTTTCTCGCCAGATCATCAGCCTTAGTGACGTTTTCATCTCACCTTTGGAGGATATGTGGGTACCCTCATGCTCTCCATATTCCCCCTTGCCCTTGCCCTCCCCTCATCGCTCGATTTTGTCAGCTATTTTGTGACTGAGCTCCTCGGCACTGATCTCCACCGACTGCTTACATCACGACCGTTGGAAAAGCAGTTCATTCAATACTTTTTGTACCAAATTCTGGTCAGCCCTACCTTTTCTCGTCGACCTCGTCTTCCTCTTATCATTAACGTTCAGCGTGGGCTTAAATATGTGCATTCCGCCGGCGTCGTCCACCGCGATCTTGTAAGCACGCAGAATCTGTCTCCACTCTCACACAACCCTTATGCCCGTGCCATAGAAACCAAGCAACATCCTTGTAAACGAGAATTGTGATCTCAAGGTCGGAACCCTCCCGCCCTGCCTTTCGTTGGCTGACAGCGCAACAACCCAGATATGTGACTTTGGTCTTGCCCGAATACAGGATCCGCAGATGACCGGCTACGTGTCTACGCGTTACTATCGGGCCCCCGAGATCATGCTCACGTGGCAAAAATACGATGTTGCCGTCGACATTTGGAGCACGGGATGCATTTTCGCCGAGATGCTTGAGGGAAAGCCCCTCTTTCCCGGAAAGGATCGTACGTCGCGCAGCCTTAACTCTGTTCCACGCCTCTAAGAGTCGTGAACATAGACGTGAACCAGTTCTCGATTATAACGGAACTGCTCGGGACACCACCGGATGACGTAATCGAAACCATTTGCAGCGAAAACGTTCGTGACGCGAATTTCCGCTCCCACTTTGGGGTGTGTTGACCAACATGGAAATTCAGACCCTTCGCTTTGTACAAAGCCTGCCGAAACGCCAACGGGTCCCATTTAGTGAGAAGTTACGGTGCAACGACGAGACCGCGCTGGACTTGCTTGAGAAGATGCTGGTGTTTGACCCGCGCAAGCGAATCAATGCAACCGAATGTCTTTCTCACGAATATGTTGCGCCGTACCACGACCCAACAGATGAACCAGTGGCCGCAGAAAAGTTTGATTGGAGTTTCAACGATGCTGATCTTCCGGTTGACACTTGGAAGGTGATGATGTACGCGGAGATCCTCGGTATGTATAGGTATGCAAGCGGGATTTTCTGGTGTGCTGATGAAAGCTTGCATAGACTTCCACGAGGTGACCACGGACCCGGCCGCCAGTAATGGCGCCGTGCCTGAAGGCGCCCTCACAGGTCCAGACGATGGCTATGCTGCCGCTGCCGCCAGAGCTCCAGCAGCAGGAGGGTCAGCGGCGACTTCCACTACCACGTCGACCACGTCGACCACTATTACTAGCACGAATACGACCGCCGCCGCCGCACCGGCAGCACCGGCCGCGGCCGCGGCAGTAACAGCCGCAGCGAAGTAACTATGTGCAGCGATACTCAGTGTCTGTCAAGGAATATGCCAACAGTTAATCGATGTCCCTGTGTGTATGTAAGGCACATTGATGTAGGGTATGTGGTGGCACAACAGAACAGACAAGGGCGAGGAACGTGACTCGGTTTCACCCTTTTTCTTTTTTCGATTGGTGGACTTGGGCAGTAGAGCACTCTGTAGAGATGGTCGGGCTAAGAGGGATGCGGGATGGGATGACATGCGATATGATTACGATACACGGGCTAATTACTGTATAATCAGTGCAACTTGAAGAGGTGAAAGACACGGATGGGTCAGCGTTCAGTGTGATAGGACATTGTAATCCGCCAGTGTTAGTGGGTCGAAGCTCGGTGGTTTCGTATGTAGCTTTCCAGTTTGCCTTCCGAATACTATACACGTGTTTTGTTGATCACTGGCACGCCTTTGGATAGGCCGGGCCACCAAGGAAAACTTGGCTATGAGGGAATCTGAAATCACGTCGCCATTCGGCCCGAGTACGGTAAACATCCTGACTCCTCGGCCCTTACCGGTTTACTGTAAGTATACCGGCCGGAAGGACACGATCTCTCGGTCGACTCGGATCACTGTTATAGTGCACCGCCAGTATGAAACAGTTCCCCTACAGGCCAACAACCGGGGGAAAGCGTCTTGAAGTTGCCCTGCAGGCAAGCGAGCTATCATCAAATGCCGTGACATTGAATTGTCTGTCGGGTCGGAGCCAGTACAGGTTGCTGTATGAACAGCCAAGCCTGAGCTCTCTGCCTTTTTTTTAGCAGACACTACCAATGCCATAGCGTCCATTTATTGAAAATTCCCCCACTAACTTAGCACTGATTCACGTTACACGACTTTGAGGGTGATGGATTGGCCGAAGAAGCCGTCGTCCCTGCACCAAATGTCAGTGCGGAACCAGATCCGATGCTGGGCACACCCTATGTTATCAATGAAGTGCCGCATCAGGAGGAGGACATGTTCCTCAGCGAGGAGTGGTTCGGAGCGGTTACTGCACATGCAGATGAGACTGACGATCGCACTCGCGTCGAGCTATACGACTCAGGGCCATGAGGCTCTCGCGCCGGGTTCTGCGCTGGTACTTGTCTGCCGGGACATGTGTACAAGCACGGTCGACGACGGCAATAAGTGTTGCGCTAGCGCTAGAGCCGGAGCGGGCGAGAAGAGGCTGACGTATCTCAGAGTGATGCTGTGGACGAGGTTACAAGCTACTGGTAGTGCGTTCGTTACGTACCACTTGCTTTTGCGGAGCTCGGAATCTGCGCCGGATCAGGAACTATTATTTTGGTGTGCGTGCCTGGAGGCTGGAGATGCCCTTTCTCCATAAGGTCATTACCTATTACACCCTCTTTTTCGTTGTGCACGTTGGATTCCGCGGCGCGTACAACGGGGTAGCTACTACGCATTGTGATCAGGCGTTTTACATCAGAGAAAAGGACCAGCGTAAGCTGGTCATAAGTAGTGAAAAAGGAGATGTTATGTGGTGGTCGCATGTAGGTGGCAGCGGGGGTTACACGTTACACGTTACTCCGCCGTAGACGACACCCTTGTTTACCGTGTACACTGAGGCTTTTCCCGACGCGTTATGTTTCCCACGCTTAGAGAATCGCCGTGTCATTAGGAGCGTTCACAGGTGCCTTTAATCCTTAAGTTGACGATTTCCGTGGTTTAAGCGTTCTTTAAGGCCAACTGCGAACACCCCCAAATTTTTAGCTCACAAACTGACAGACCAATAGAACACCATACTGTTCGTCCCATCGAAAGTACCGTGACGACATTTCCCCGTAGCTGACTTGTCTGACCGCTACCTCTCTTCCTGGAAAGGTCCGCCGGGGTCCCTAGAATATAAAGCAGTGTCTCGTTATGCCCTTCTCTGACCAGCTTCGCCTTCTCTACACCCTTCAGTGAATCCCGACTAACACGAGCACTATGATGTTATTCAAAGCCGTTTTTGCTCTTTACTTCGCCGCCATTGTACTCGCCCTTCCACAGGACACGAAGGGTAGTACGTCCTGCGAGAATCCATGGCCATTAAGTACAAGTTTAATCTTAATCATATCAACGTACAGGCAGCTCCAACGGCGAAGGTCATAGAAAGCGAATTAGCCACTAATTTACAGGAATTTGATTGTTCATGGCGTTAGCATCTCATCTTGGGGCTCGACTTGACCATGCGATTGCCTAGTGATTATCGACAGGGTCAGTACAGAGTGCGGTGAAATGTGTGAAGACGAGTTGATAGCACCGACTCCGAGATAGTCATGTCATGAGCCGGCCCCTTCAGTTACAGTTCAAGCCGATTTTGATATGTAACATGTTTCAGAAATAAGTTTTCAGCCGGAACCAGTTTCAGTCCAAGCTACAGTACAAGATCGTTTGCGAAGTCGCGGCTATTTCCCGTGTCAATGAAATTGTATGCTTCTCGCCATTCTCCTCGGCCCACGATCCTAAGACTTGTGCATACCACGGAAACTGGGTTGATGTGAGAAGGGATGAGACATTGGGAATAGCGGGGATGAAGATTCGGTGGTTTGAATATTGTGGTAAATTTCAGAACGACAGACAGGATTAGAAGCTGTTCAGCTACCTGTGCTCGAATGACAATACAATCCGTACCTTAGAATGAGCACGCCGACGCTTGATTCGAAGCCAATACATAAAAAAACTCAGTAAGGAGATAATAAGAAAAGGGACTGACATCGGAGAGAAACAGTAATGAGAAGGAGAGGATGCGGCGAAGAGCAGTTCCACGGCATCAGTGTCAGGTTAATTACTAGACAGGAGACAACTGAGACCGGAGGATTCCTTTCCCACGACAAGGAAGGCGGGAAGAGGGTCACGTGCCGAAAGTCTGCCGCCTCCGTCCCCTCATTTCCTAGCCTCCCTGGCTCATTGATCCCAGTAGATCTGGATTTCCAAGGCTCGCTGATGACAGACAATCTCGCACATCTTTACAATCGACGTAAGTCTTAAAGTCTTTTCTTGTACACATCTCCCAACGACTGCTGCCTGGCTGATTCGATGTGATGTAGTAGGTCAAGTGGTAACAATTAACGTGCTCCCTGACGACATCCTCGTAACAATATTTGACTTCTATGTGGTCAAATATCAAGAAGATGTAAAATTCAATGGGGCGGTGTTCGGCGACCCAGATACGAAAAGGAAGATAGAGTCGTGGCAATCGCTGGTACACGTGTGTCGACGATAGAGAGGCCTCGTTTTTGTATCACCACGTCGCCTGAAACTGCAACTTTGTTGTACACCTGGAACATCTGCAAGGATGTCCCTGAATGTCTGGCCAGCCTTACCTCTCCTCATTCATAGCGGTGTCTCCGAAACGTCAGTGGATGACATCACTCCCAAACTCAGGCACAGCAATCGCATATCTCAAATCGGCCTCAGATGTTTTACTATTTTGCAAATTAAAAACGTTTGGGCAGCAATGCAGGTGCAATTTCCGGAGTTAAAATCCCTGTTTTTGTCGTATGCAGTCCAATCGCGCATCAATATGGTGCCAGTCCCAATCCTTCCCGATTCATTCTTGGGTGGATCTGCCCCACGTCTGCGATTACTTGCCTTGGGTGCCATTCCATTTCCGGGATTGACAAACCTACTTTTGTCTGCCACTCACCTCGTCTCTCTTTACCTTCAAGATATTCCTCATTCAGGATACTTTTCACCCGAGGCGATGGCCACTTGCCTTTTCATGTTGACGAGCCTCGAAGCACTTCAACTTGAATTCGAATCCCCTCAATCTTGTCCTGACCAGGAAAACCGACGTTCACCTCCGCCCACTCGCTCTATCCTTCCCGCTCTCACATCTTTTTGGTTCGAAGGGGTCAACGAATATTTGGAGAACCTTGTGTCCTTGATCGATTCCCCTCGACTCTACCTGTTGTCGACCACGTTCTTCAATGATATTGACTTCAACACCACAGAACTCATCCAATTCATCAGTCGCACGCCAATATTCGGGCATATAAAGAGGCGTGTCTCATCTTTCGTAGTCGCGAAGCTCTAGTCAGGCTTCATCAATTTCAGCCTGAGCGATCTGGCCATAGAATGGTCGAAGTAAAGATCTTATGCCAAGTGTCAGATTGGCAAATTTCATCCCTGGCTCAAATCTGTACCTTGTCGTTACATCTTTTTTCAACGACGGAGAACCTCTACATCTACGAGGATTTGTATTCACCACCCAATTGGAAGGATGATATCGAGAACACCGAATGGTTGGACCTTTTACTTCCATTTACAGCTGTGAAGAATCTCTACCTATCCAAGCAATTTTCTCCCCGTATCGCGCCCGCTCTGCAAGAGCTCACTGGGGGAAAAACAACAGAAGTGTTGTCCGCTCTGCAAAATGTTCTCTTGGAGGGGTTTCAGCCATCGGTACCTGTCCGCGAAGGCATTGCGCAGTTTGTTTCTGCGCGACAGCTCACCAATCACCCTGTCGCCATTTCTTAGATCCTTGGCGCGGAACAACTCGTAGGAGGCCAATGATTGGTAGTTCCCCTCTTCTGTCTCGTTAACATCCCGAGTTGCTGTACAAATTTCCTCCTTTGTACTTGCTCTTTGGCTCCTGAGACATTAGTAGTTACGCCATTTTGTTGTCCATTACTGTGATTTCATATCTTTGTAATATGTCACGTTGTGTCATGTCGTGTGGAAAGGAGGTAACTTGATTTCATCCCGACTACAGATGTGCTTTAATCACGGCCGTCTGCGACGTTCGGTGTTCGGTCGGATTTAGCGGCGGCATCGTCGGCCCGGGTGCCTCTCGTTAAGCGCGGCAATCTGACCTGAGTCTTTCAATCCCGTCCTGCAACGCAAACGTGGGGCTAATGACCTCACAGCGCCCACGCCGTCCAACAGCATGGGAAGTTAGCTTCCCAGGCGAGTCCAGTGAAGACGAAAATGGAGACGAAGAAATAGTGCCAGAACGCGACGAAAGCGAGCAGGAAGAGTTGGCCGTCCTGAACGGCAAGCGTAAAACGTGCAGCATTGTGGACGATCGCGTATGTTTTTTTTTCCCTTCTCTATTCCCTCTCTTTCTTGGTTGATGTGTCCCTGGAATATAATATTAGCCGGCGAAACGCCACAGTCGGGAACCCCAGCTGCAGCACCGGGAAGCGGGCAAGAACAAGATGGGGATAGCGATGGCCCGTTATATTATGCCCCCGACCTGATGAGCTCCCCGAGTCTGCACCGGACATTGCCTTCCTCCTAGGTGAATCCGACGCACCTTTGCCCCTCACCACAGCCCACACGGAAGATGACAAGCCCGTGCGCCTGCTGCACGACTGGGTTGTCTTTGATGCGCGCCCGAGCAAAGCCAAAGGTGCAAGCGGTGCACTCGCGCTCGAGCTAATCTCTTTACACGCGCTCGATAGCACTGACGTTGGATGTGCGCCTGAGGGCGCGGGTGTTGCGTCCCCGTATTGTGAGAATGAGGAGGATGCGGGTCAGGAGGACGACGGAGGCTATGACGATGATGACAGTGGTGGCGAGGAGGAAGAGGGGACGGCTGTGTCAGTGTGTTTGCGGCTTGGAGCGCTACTGAGATGGACGATCGATTATGCCAAGCGCGAGAGTACGTCTCATTTCCTTTCCATCCTCTTTCGTGTGGGCATGGGCGGCGATATTGATATGCTGGTATCCGGTTGCGTAGCCCGATATACCTCGAGACTACCGTGGGCTGGTACATACTTGGTGCTCCCGCGTCTGAGTATCGCTCCCTCTTCGCGCCGTTCTTTCGTGCGCATAAAATCGCACAGGCCTTCGTGTGCGCGCTCATCGCGACCCGCACACCGACCTGGACACATTCATCGTTGATCTCCAACTTACGGACTGCATGGTTATGAACGATGTTTTGGGTGACAGTAGCCGCTGGCCAGACATGCGTGATGTACAGGATGCGGTACAGGATGCGGTACGTTTCCCTCCCCAGCCAAGTTCGTCGCCGCACATCATCTAACTCCCCCGGCGACGCGGTGAAAGATTCCGACGATTATGGAGGCGCTTGACACGCTCGACGAGTCCACTGCGCGCACCCTGCGCAGCGCGCCGCTCCTTCGGCGCATCCTTGCCTCCCCAACCGATAGCAGAAGCCGCAGCATGACCGTTTCTCACCGTTTGCGTCCGCACCACCATCCACGTGTACATTCGCGCCGTGCGCCGTTCCGCCTTCCTGCGACCGTCGGTAACCCCGATTTAGCCGTGCTACGCCCTGAAAACCAGCATCAGACCCACGTGACGCCCCCATCGCCGCCCTCGCGCGGGCCTGTTCCGCGAGCAGCTTGTTGTTCTGGGCCGGCACTTGCCTGCGCCGCGCTTCCGCAGGGGCAGTGGCGCGAATGTTAGCACTGGGGAGAGAAATGTCTTGGTCCGAGCCCTTGCAATGGCCCTTTGTGCTGAGGGAACACAGAGCATCGAGGCGCCAGTAGACTGGCGTATACATCCGCGGCGGCCCTTCATGCGTCGCATAGCGTTGTGTGATTTGCGAGGTTTGCTCCCAAGAGTCGTGTTCGGGGTACGTTGTTTTCGCGTTGTGCGGGCGCGGTGGTTAGGGGAGGGGCCTGAGCCGTTTGAGGATCCTTATCTAGGT
This sequence comes from Russula aff. rugulosa BPL654, assembly GCA_022496225.1. Lineage (NCBI taxonomy): Eukaryota > Fungi > Basidiomycota > Agaricomycetes > Russulales > Russulaceae > Russula > Russula aff. rugulosa BPL654. The sequence goes on along the minus strand of WTXE01000038.1, from coordinate 86,225 downwards.
CGGGGACGTCGTACTCGTGCCTATCGGAGAGGACGAAGCAAAAAGGGGCCACACTGCCGTGTCGCTTCCAGGGACACCCGAGTCTTCTCCTCTAAATGCACGACTTGGGGATTATTTCTGGTGCGTTTTCACTATTTTGTGCGGTGTGCATGAATGACGGTGGAATTAAGGTTCGGTCGCATCATACATATCAATGCCGAGGACGAGCGTGTACACGTACAGTGGTTCGACCACGCTCCCAATACATTCCTCGATGACATCGCAGACTCGCGCGAGTTATTCCTCACCCCATTGTGCGACACCCTTCCCCTTATCACTCTCTGCGGCACCATCCCGGTCGTTGACATGTCCGGCGTTACCACGGTGAGAGACGACTTTGATGGGTACTACGTTCGGTAAGTCCGCGTTTGCCTGCGTTCCTTCCACCAGCTCCATCCTTTGCTGATTGGCGAGTCGAGGTTCCTGTACAACAAGAAGGACGCGTCGTTCGTGGATTTGCCTCCACCCTCTGATGCGCATGCAGCTTCGGAACCCCCAAACAACTGCGCCATCTGTGCGCAACGCGAAGAAGAGGAGATGCAAACGCACGGTCGCATCATACGCAGAACGGGCTCAGTTACCGGTGTCGCAATCCACGGGGCGACGTTCCACGTGGGAGATTTTGCGCTCCTTCGCGCTGAGGAGGGACCGGCGCGCATCGGGCAGATCACCGGCTTGTTTTCCGGGAGTCCGGTCTGGATTAGGGTGCAATTACTTGGGCGCCTGTCGGATCTCGTAGATTTGCTGCCGGCTGACGAGCTCAGGGACGAAGTACGATTTTCTTAATTCCTCTACACTTGACAATCCAGTTCACACAGTTTTTTTTTTTCCTTTTGCTAGCGTCATTTATTTTTCACGGATGAGACCGAAGAGGTGCCGCTCGACGACGTGCTAGCGCCGTGTTATGTCCTGCACCACAACTTCATTTTCGACATGAATCTATGGACTGCACTTGGGGCAGAGTACTTTTACTACCGGTACCAATTTACAAGGCGGTCACCTGGATCGTGGGACGAACGTGAGCCTGTCGAGGAGAATGCCAGGTCGGATGCGAGACCTGCGCGTATGCGCTTCAGGCGCGCCTCTCCGAAGCCGTGGAGTTTGCCGAGGAGGCCCAGAAACATAGGCTCAGGGCGTTTGATGTGTTCGCGGGTGCCGGGGCGATGAGCTTGGGTATGGAGGGTGCGACGGGGGGTATGAAGACGACGCATGCTGTCGAAATTTCTCCTAGTGCAGCCCGGACATTCAGGTACGCCCGCGAGGGATCACCCCGATACATCTGGAGGCATCATACGCGGTTATGGGTCTAACAGTAGCATTGTTTTTTTCAGGCGCAACTCGCCCAAGACAATCGTGTACAATCAGTGTGTGAATGAGTTGCTACGATATGCTGTCAAGTCGTATCATGGCATACTTGAGGAGGACGGGGTACCGAAAGATCTCTACGACAACTCTAGGCTTCCGCCTCCACCTCAACCGGGTGACATCGACGTGATTACAGCTGGCTTTCCTTGGTGCGTGTACACCTTACGGATCACGCAAACTGACAAACAAGGGGAACATGTTAGCCAGCCTCACTCCCAGCTGAACATGTTTCAGAAAGCAAACGATACCAAGAGCAATTTGATTCTGAACCTCCTCTCCTGGGTTAATTTCCTCCAACCACAGTACTGTATCTTCGAGAACGTGCGTGGGTTTTTAAGTTACAATCTAAATGCGATCCAAGTGGACGAGCACCGGACGGCGGGCGGTATCAACATGGGCGGGCTAAAATTCCTCGTGCACGCTATGCTTGCGATGAAGTACGTTTGTCGCTCCTCTACTGTAAAAGTTCCCGTTGTCCTGAACATCTACGTCCTCGTCACGTATTGTGTAGCTACCAGGTTCGATTCTGCCTACTGCAGGCTGCCCACTACGGCACCCCGCAGACCCGCGTGCGATTCTTCCTTTTCGGGGCGAAGCGAGGTTACCCTTTACTCGCTGCGCCGCAACCGACGCACGATTTCTCTAAGACGCACAAACTCGAGGTTCGCTTTCCGAACGGCGACATCGCGCGGGCCGTGCGGGCCGAGGTGGGCACTGCGCCTTTCAAATTCGTTCGATAGACGACGCCATTAGTGATCTCCCACGATTCGATTGGTGCGCAATTCCCCTTTGTCTTTTCTCGCCGCCTTGCCTATAAATGTGAATCTAGGATGAACCCGAGCCTGAGCGTCTACCATCACAGAAACGAAACGAGGGCGTCAGCGCGCGGTGCACATACCTGTATTCGAGTGCAACCAAGAGAAGCCATACGTCGGGTTTACCGGAGCAGTTCGGTATCATCATGCGCCGCGCACGACGTTCCAAGCGTGGTGCCGTAAGGGGCGCACGGAGGACTTGCAGCATTTCACGCGAACGTTGAAGCCCGAGACTGTGGAACGGTAAGCGTGCCACTGATACCCACATCAGAACGCTGATTGATCCGACTCTATGCGCCTTATAGCGTTGTCAATATTCCCCTGACTGCTCGAGCGGACTATCGTTGTACGTGCCCTGTTTTATCTCTTTGTTGTCTGTATCTGATGAGTACATTCATTGTTCAACAGCATTGGAGAAGGAACATTGGCAGTGGCAGTTCTCCGATCCTGCATCTGCCATCGCAAGGAAAGGTTTTCGACCAGGTCAGCAACAAATTCGTACTTTGTAGAAGCGAAGCTGACGTACTCCTTACTTTTCGTTTACAGGATTGTACGGGAGGTTGGATAAAAGCTTCGTCTTCCAAACAACGGTTACGAATGTTGAGCCGACGGCCAAGCAGTCTCGCGTTTTGAACCCTTATGTTCGTCCATCGATTATCCACCTGGTCTAATCTCATTCTTCTATTGGGTTCCGCAGTGTCATCGTATGGTCACCGTCCGCGAATTGGCGCGCTCTCAAGGTTCCCAGATTCGTTTGCCTTCTACTCCATCAACGACAATGTCGTCACGGTGCGTCCAACACCTGTTCCGTCTTCCATTTAAGGGGCATGACAATTTTTTTTTGTTTCCTCCTCACAACTAGATGCACCGACAAATCGGAAACGCGGTTCCTTGGCCCGTCGCCGCGGCGATTGGACGTGAGCTTCGCGAGGCACAGTTAAAGAAATGGCGCAAGGACCGTCGGGAAACAACGATGGTCGTTGATTGATCGACCGACTAGTAGTTACCTTATTCCGGGCAGTTGTCGGGTCTTTCCTTCACAAAGTTGAGGTTTTGAACCATTTGCATTTGACATATACCAGCACCAGCATTTATGCAATACCATGATAGAATAGTGACCCTTCGTGCAGAATAGATAGCATTGTCACGGTTGCCAACGGAAGCCTATTCTCTTCGCTCTCTTCGATGACCACCAATTCCTACCCTCTTCCACCATTTCACCCTTGGCACACCCAACAGCCTTGACGACCCCATCGACCGGAGCACGCAACACCGTCTCAGTCTTCATGCTCTCGAGCACGACAACAGCCTGCCCCTTCTCCACCCGGTCACCAACAGCGACGCGCACCTCAACCACAAGACTAGGCATCGGCGCACGCAGCGCGCCCCGTCCCGCTGTCAAGCCCCCGGCGGCGCTGAGAGCCTCCTCTTCTGCCCATGCTGGGGCTCGAAGCAGGACCGTCACGGCGTGTGCGCCACTGAAAATATGGAGTCGTTCGGCGCCCGCGCCGCCCTGTGCCTGAGGGACGATGGTCGCGCGCTTCAGAGCTCCTGCGAGCGTCACGGAGAGCGCGGTTGTACCGAGGAGAGTGGCTGATACGTCTTTGAACTCCTCCGTGGCTCCGGTAGTGGACTGCACGGTAATGTCGTAGAGCGTGGCACCGTTCACTGCGTTTGGACGGGTGAGGATATTCAGGGTGGCAGTAGAGCCTGTTTCTGTTTCGAGCGAGAAGGCGCGCGTGTGGACGTCTCCGCCGAAGCGGCGCGCGGCTAGACGCGTCCACGGACTCGTAGCGGTAGCACTGAGGGTTGAGGGAGGCTGAAGGTCGCGGAGGATTAGGAAAAGCGCAGCCTGGGCTAAGAGCTCGGGATCAGGCTCCGTAAGAGGTGGGAGCAGCTCATCACGGTATTTCTAGTCATACGATTTAATTCAATTGACCCGACGGTATCTAGGGATGTGAAAGTGCACACACGGGAATGAAACCAGTTTCCACTTGAGCGGCGATGAACGCGGGATGACTTGCCAGCGCGCGAAGGAACGAGATATTTGTTGTCACTCCAGCAATTTGATAGTCCCCTAGTGCAACGCGAAGCGCACGCAGCGCTTCAGTGCGGTCAGCGCCATGTACGACCAGTTTGGCGATCATGGGATCGTAGAATACACCAATTTGTGCCCCCGTGCCAAAGCCTTGCTCTACGCGCACGGCCGGTGCAACAGATCTAGATGCTGCGGCCGCAGGCGGGGCAAAAATGTGCGTTGGTACTGGGGCAGAAAGATGGAGAAGTCGGCCAGAATCAGGCAGGAAGTCATTGCGTGGATTCTCCGCATATATACGCGCCTCGAAGGCATGGCCGACCATGGGAATCTCGGATTGTGAGAGCGGTAAGGAATTTCCGGCAGCAACCTGAATCAGTCATCCGTGAGGCCAAACCAGCGAAAATGTGGAACGTCGTGCGTCACCTCAAGCTGCCACTCAACAAGGTCAAGACCTGTGATCATCTCCGTGACGGGATGTTCAACTTGCAGCCGTGTGTTCCTATAATACATGGTGACTCAGCCCTCCATTTTCCTTGCAAAATGCTTTCGCGTACATCTCCATAAAGAAGAACTTGTCCGTATCTATATCGAAGATGAATTCAACGGTGCCGGCACCAACGTAGTTGACTGCTTTCGCCGCGGCAACCGCCTTGGCCCCAAGATCTGCCCGCAGCTCGGATGACAGTCCAGGCGCGGGAGCCTCTTCGATGATCTTCTGATTCCGTCGTTGCACTGAGCAGTCACGCTCCCATAAAGACACCGTGCTTCCTGCAGTGTCGGCAAAGACCTGAACCTCAACGTGCCTTGGTCGCTCGATAAACTTCTCCACCAAAACAGTAGCGTTACCAAAACCCTTGAGCGCTTCACGTTGTGCAGACTCCAGTGCGTCCAGGAACGAAGATGGGCTGTGGACCGTGCGCATACCCTTACCACCACCACCGTGAACAGCCTTGATAAGGACAGGAAAACCTTCGTAGATGAGAAAATGAGAGTGATTGGGGTGAAGACAAGATACGACATGCACCTATCTTCTGAGCCTCAGAGAGAAGGTGCTGCGGGTCTTGATTTGTACCATGGTACCCAGGTATGCAAGGCACACCAGCACCTACAAAGGCAAGAGTCGATGGTCAGGGTTCTAGTAATCAATTGCCTCAGTGGCACGGCATGACAGGAAAGGACACCTACTCGTCATAATGGTCTTGGATTCACTGAGAAACAACACGTAAATTCAGATAAGCCCACAAAACCGAAGCCCGAGGGTTACCTCTTGGACCCCATACTGGTGATGGCACTGGCAGGAGGGCCGATAAAAGCGATACCTTCTTTGTCTAGTTGTTCCGCAAAGTTGGCGTTCTCACTCAGGAAGCCATACCTGGAAGCAAGGTTATTGATGCTCGGGGGACGACGAATGGGTTCTACCCGGGATGTATGGCCTGCAGGTGGAATAGTGTATGCGTTAATCATTTACAGCGCCACAATCCATCACCAACACACATACCTGCGCCCCGCTACGATGGCAAACCTCGATTATCTTATCTATCCTTAGCTGCCTGGATTGTTAATAACTTCCCACAGCATAGTCCGTTTGGGGCACGCACATAACTTTCGGAAGATTGAGCAGGACCTATACAGTATGCTTCATCTGCCTACCAGCATGATTAATGGAGAATTTGAAGCCGAGAGATGACAATGCCATGCCATCTTCACATGAAGGGAATCTGCATCAACTTCGCTGTACACAGCTACCGTGCGAATACCGAGCTTTTTCGCAGTGCGAATGACACGACATGCGATTTCCCCTCTAAAAGACAGTTAGAACACGTTGCAAGTTAGATTTCTCTTTCTCCACCCACCTGTTCGCGATGAGTATCTTGTCAAAGTGGGGTTTCCGTGCAAGAAATTGTGGTGGTTCTGTGCATGCGTCGCACCGTTATCACCGATGCCTACTCAAGAAGCTCTGGATACGCACCTGAAGTGATAGCAAATCCACGTACTCCCAAGGGTGATTCCACATTCCTTGTCACCTTACGCGGTGAACCCGCAGCTGGTTGGCAGGGAGTGAAGATTCGGTGCGAACTCGTCGAGGAACGTATAGCATTCGAGAGCTGGGCTGTGCGAGAGATGATACGCGCGCCCGCCGTTGCACAGGTTCGCGAGGAGATCATAAAAGCAGTATAAAAGCCCGAGAAGTGGATGAGGTAACTTACAAATGATTTGGGCGCTAATCATGAGCGCATGAGCGCTGAGCGCTTTCAGTGAGCGACACAGCCACTCGCACCTTAGCTATGATGGCTTTTACTGAACCCCAAGACTAACTCTGATCCTTTCAATCACCTTTCTTCCCTTAAAATATGCCTTCAACAAGTCGAGCTAGCTCACTCGACCAATTCTTAGGTATTACCGAGTGAGTGGACTCCGCAATATCCTCTACTCTTCTATACTTTAACCGTCACCCTTCCCTCTCTCCAGACCATGGCAAATTACTGGTAATTGACATTATACCATATAAATTCATCCAATTAATCCAATCTCCAGTTCTCAGGTCCCAGAACCTGGGAATATTGCGACCTGAAAAGTCCTGGCGACCTATCGTTACAATGGAGGTCGACGGCCAACATGAGCATGAAATTGTGCTTGGAGTAGACGGCCAGAATCCGAATCAGAGGGAAATAACGCTTCTGTGAATCTCATTTTCCATCTACGTTGTTGATATTCCGACGCCGCCTACAGCCATCATGCACACCACCGGTCCCATATCAAGCTCGACGTTTGGCACAAGTCCCAGAGTAAAGCCAAAAGTCGAAAACGTCGACGCCTCGTTGCGTCAGCAGCGATGCCCCTTGGCGAGGCCATGAAGAAACAGGGCACAGAACCATGTGAGCTCCCCCACGGTTTTCACATTCTTTATGTGATGTTCATGCCGTTTTCACTGGCACTGGTAGATGTGGAACTTCATCTGTCTGGTGTTCCCGCTGCAAGAAGAAAGTCTACGGCACAAAAACATCAGCCTTGTGCTTCACTATTTATCCGCCTGCGACCACCCCCATCGGCTGTGCTGGACGAGGACGAGGACGAGGACAGCGACTCTTTAGTTAGCTCAGGTGAGTCTTGACTGATTTATCTACAACCAAAATCTCATACCTGCTTAGCAGACAGGTCTCCTTCTGATACTCTCGTAACGCCTGTGACAGACGAGCCCCAGAACACACCACCATGGGCAAGCGGTGTCTCTGAAAAACCGCCTCCAGGTCTCCGACGACGCAAAATCGCCAAGGGTTACTGTATTAACTCAGAGGAGGAGCGTTCTGGCGAGTCTGATTTCTGCCTCAGTGAGGGTGAATCAGAGGAAACGAAGTGTTGTGACTCTTTGGAATCTTCAACACCTTCCGACGAAAGTCCGATAACCCCCCATCTGGATATCCTGGAGATCCGGGCATATACTCACGCGCCATCAAGCGTTTCTGTCATATTGCCCTCCTTGCTTCCCCTAACTTATGTTGCTGACAACGTTTCCATCACATCTGGTGCATCGCTCGCGTCGAGTGCTTTTGACACGCTAACATACCACCGTGATCTGCGCGAGGCACAGATGGATTCAGACTTTGACCGGATCCTCGGCAGATTGTTATCCGAGTGGTACTACACTGGTGCATCAGTAAGCTAGCCATGTTACCCTCCGAGACCTAAGACTTACTGGCTGACCTTTCATTCTAGCTCCTTTCCATCACTGCGTAAGTATCTCCGCTGTGTAGTTTGTTTTGCTGCGTGATCTAATGATGATGCCCCCACCGTCTCACAGTGTCGATACGACCGTGTTTGGATTCTCATCTAGCAACCTCTTCAACGTAGATAGCTTCGCCAAGCGCTCACTAATCATCTCAACCGTGGCCGCAGCGATCGGGCTTTTCATCGACGTGTGGTTCATATTCGCCTACTCTGGTGCGGATGTACGGAAATTCAATGTGAGTTCTCACACTCCTTCCTAACAGCGAAAGTACACGGTAATGACATCGGGCAACAGACGCTCGCGGTGGATATTTACGGCTCCTACTTCTTCTTCGCCCTCTCTTCACGCCTTCCCTTATTGCACTCATCGTCTCTGTCCTCGCCTTGGTCGGCTTTCTCGGCGCCGTCGCATGGGTAGCCTGGCCCACCGCAGTACTGGTCATGTGCGGGATTGCCGGAGTGTTGGTAAGCCTGCAGTTCATCGTGTATGGCTTCCACCGCCTCGCGTTGTGTCTCGCGTGGATTCTGCGTGGGGCTTGGTTGAGAGCAGTCTATGTTTGGGGTCGGATACGGGCGATTTTTACGCGCAGCCAGGCCCAGTCTCCTGTTGAGAGTGTGCCTGTGACAGCGCATCCCGCATCCATACGCGCTGTTCCAAACTCAAGGCATACGACATAGGACCAAAAATAATAACTGGACAGTATTCTGAGAGGGTAACCACGCAATTTTATGTATAAATTATTTAGATTATATCCGCTTGTATATTCAATCACCTGGAACAGTTCGGACGTACGGTGTGCCGAGTGTACTCAGATGTCCGAAGGAGGAACATAAACTGAACCTTAGAGAACAACTGAGTACAAAGAGTTCTGCAGCCTCGGAGTTGGCATTTACATCAGAGTAGCAATTCACTCATCAGAGCTTGAAGAGAAAACAAGCAGAGGTACTCCCATGATGGGCATGACGGGTATTTGAAGACAGCAGCAGACTGTGGACCACTACAGTATGTCCAAATTGAGGGGAAGGAACTTTGGTGACAGTCGTTGGGGCCCGAATTCGCACAAACAACAAACAAACTGCGACGCAGCGCACCTAGGCCCAGTGCGCGACCGAGCTCTTTTATATACGACCATCATCATCGGAGACCTTTAGGCACACGATTACCAGGCGATGTACGCCAATGAAGTTCATTCGCATGAGTTTGCGTTTGTCAGCAACAAAAACATTTCCTCTTTCGGCGGGACAGTAGTACCGTAGCACAGCCTCGTAACTCGTATTGGCGCCACGGCCACCTAGTCCTACCATCGACTGCGTCTCCAGTTCTCGCTCCCGCTCATGCGCTCATGTCCCACGTCCCCGCTACCGATGATCCAGATTTTAACATTTTACGTTCGGTCACCGAGCACGTTTTCTTACCCCCGAGGCTTCCCCAGGCAGGACCTAGCGAAGAGACGGAGCATAAAACGAATTTGGCGCTATGTAACAGCCTCGTAGAAGCTGCACGAGACTTCCTCCAAATCGTCCCTTCTTCACAACGTCCTTTGTGGAAGCATATGACCAAGATGATGGAATTGGCCCGTCGCGCTGCAATAGTTCCATTCGCAGAGGCTGACCTCCAGCATGTCTTATCTGACATGGCAGTTGGAGGTATGTTTAAATAGTTCGCAATTTGTTTCGCGTTTGGTCTGAATATATTCTTCCAGACGTATTTTCCATGCATATTCGGGCCCAAAACTCTGCGCTCATCGTGCGCAGGCTTGCCCTCGCCGACTTCGTTCAGTTTGAGGTGTTTGAGGTCTCGCCGCTGACTAGCCCCGTAATGTCGACCAAAGGAAAACTTCTATGCTCATACCCAGGTCCTGCAATCCAGGTCCCCGTGAATACGTTCATGAATGAACGCTTTCTCCGCCAATTATCCTCTTTCCTCGTCCAAATGGACGTCGACCACTTGGATTCTACTCCGACCATTTCCAAGGCCGGATCTGTTGTGAAAGAGGTCCGAGAAAGCGTTCACCCTAGGTACATATCGGAGCTATTGGTGGGAATTCTCAGGGGATGCGGCCAGCCGGCAATTGTAGATCGCATCACCAAACGAATTGGGGACGAAGTCCTATGGAATAACGCGTACAGGCCATGGCGAAGATCCCCATTATGGCTTAACCTCAGGGTTTCCCTTCAGACTTCCCTACGTGCCAGCAATCTTTACAAATCTTTCATGCTTTTCTATCATGCCCATCTTCTACGCAGTTGCGTGCGCCGGGATTTCCCCAGCGAATTACTTTTCGCAATGAGAGTCAAAATGGCTCGGCGTCTTTCAAAATTAGGCCCTGCCGTATCCCCCCATGTCTATGAATTTGTTCACGACATCGCAAAAATGACCGAGGCACTCCTTTTAAAGAGGTGGACAGCGTTCCAGTCTGTTGGATCGATCAGTCCTACGTTGCAACCTGTGGCTCTCGATTTCGCCGTAGATGGACACATCTCCCTTGACAAGTCATACAATTACCTTTCGAAGGTGCTTTGTTCGTCCTCACGTGGCTTTCCACAAGCGCGGTTCGCTCCCTCCCGAGGACAACGCCTCAATAACGTACACGATTTTGCTCAATTTGCCAATGGCCGACTCGCCCAGGCTATTGCCATGGATCAACGCATTGCAACCGCTGACTTCGAGTTATCGGTGGAGAATGGTCTATTATCCTGGGTCGCTGGGTCGATAAACAGCGATGATTCTCCGGATGTGATTGCTTCGTGCATCCAGCAATATTTCGCTAGTGCGAAAGATCTTTATAGGACTAGTGCCGAAGATAATTCCATAATGATTCTGACCATCATGGATCTTTGGGTAGCTCTGGATACATTTGCAACTCAGCAGTGTCCCTTACTGAAACAGTACTCTCCCGAAATTCCTTCCGACTTCCTCCACTCCTTACTCCTGCATCGGTCGTCCAGCCTGAAACGCGCCTTGCATATCGAAGAGCATTTACGCCGACGATACGAAGAAGCTCGTGACGCGACATCTATCTTCTCAAATAGCATTAACGATTCTTTTTTCGCCTTGAAGTACTTTCGCACTTCCGACCATCTTCAATGCCTCTACGATGAAATAGTCACCCATGCTCAACAAGAACGGGCCGAGAACGAGCAGAACTGGCTGTCTTGAATCAGACATCAAAATCACTTTTAATCGAGGCTTCGAAAAGAGATCACGAGCAGGCCAAGAACAATTTCGGACGTGACGCGCACAGAGCGACTTGCCGGAAATGTCAATTAGAGCATCAAGCCAAATCGCTTCAAATCTGCGTCCACGAGTGGCCACTACCTGCTTCGACAGCACAAGCACAACTAGCGGTGTTTGAGCTATCTCCGCCTCGCGCATTTTCTACCTGGCGTGATATAACTTATATGATTCTCCGCGATCTAGGCCTGCCGTCAGTCCCTGATTCACGCGATCAGCCTAAAGTCCTCTTGGATTCCTTTTCTGGCCTCGAACGCTGGGCACCGCAGCATCAGCAAGACTACCGAGTGACTGTTGGCTCATCAACGAAGTCGTTTTCCGACCAGACCCATTACAAAATGGTTGGGATTCCCGCGGACGAGTCTTCGGTTCTTGTTAATAATGGATTGACGTTCAGGCTATACGACCGCTTTCGCAGATCCTGGGTGATAGGGCCGTTATCTGAGTCCAGTGTAGCACATCTTTGTGTACCCCACATCCCCATATCAAGTCCATACAGTCGCCTCCACCCTTACGTAACCGGGACACAACACACGCCAAACGAATTCATCGCCGCTCAGTCTCATTGTCCAAAGGAAATCAATCTACATGAATTCCTTGCCTTTTCCGGATTACGCAGTGGCCCTCGATTGCAGTGGTTAAACATTGCAAGGGAACTAGCATCACATTCCCTCTCGTTTCGTCGCGAGGAAGTACACACGCTGATTACCCAGGCAGCTTGGCAACTCGGACCACTATCAGATGGGGTTCGCGAGTGGCACGTAGATCTTGGCATTCCCAACTTTGGAAAAACCCTCCTTGGCGAGCTAGAGTCCCTTCTTGAGAAGATAAAGGCCAATTGGCTTGAGGAAGTCACGGTGCGAACTGTTGGTACGTCAGATACCTCCGATCCTGATTTCTGTCTCATTTGTCGACAGCTGTTATTACCAGCCGTCTCTTGGCCTCGACAACGGACTCGGATGTTTCAGAGCGGGCATGTGCGCTGTTGCGAGAGGTGCGAAATTTGACCTATCGATGGATGTGTGAACTAGGCTTGAAGTTAAACTACACGCAAGATGAAACATCCCGTGCGGGCTTACGACGCCGACTTTTTATGCTCGCCACGACTTGTTTTTCGACTTTCGATGCATGCCCGGAGCACATTCACGCTATCCTCGCCACAGAAGAAGACTTCTCAATCGCCATGCAATGCGCAGTCATCGTCCATGATCACACACCACCGTCTCTTTTAGATGACAACTCCGTGTATCTCGCTCGGATGTTCAGTCGCCATCGTCGGCTACTACATTTTTTAGAGCCAATTCTGGGCCAACCGTTGCCGGGAGTTGTCGGTCACGCCAAGGTGTTGCGGGCGGGCGCTTACGACGATGCCCTTGCAAAGCTGTGGTTAGGTTATCATCGGCGCACTTTCTCGCATTGGCATGTGCTTCAGAGATCGAATTCTCGATGGATTTGCTGTATAGTGGAGGGAGGCCATGAAGTTCACTTCGATTTACTAACGGGTCAGCTACTCATTGGCGGAAAACGGTTGGGAAGGCTTCCGCAAGAGATAGTGGAACACCCTACATATGCGAGGATACTCGGCACAGTGAGTTATCGATACCATTTGGACCTTTTCCGCCCTTTGCTAATGTTTTCTTTAGAGAATTCTCGATGTGGGTCCTGCCGACATCCCAGGAATGGACTATATGAGTCGAACCGCCGTCTCTGGGTATCAGGTAAATAAATGCTTAATATCGTTCTATCGCTATGTAGTGATCATGTCCATTAAAAGCTCCTATTCTCGTGGAATAGCGGGGACTTGATCATACGAACACGGAAGCCGGGAGACGTGAAAATCTTACAGCTCATCCCGCGGTCTACACTCTCCGGTGATTTTCCTAAACACTTTGTCGATGAATATACCCACTGGCTTGACTTTAACACACGCGAACTTGAATTCCGTCCAGTCGGATCTCCATGGACTCCTGCGCCTTCCAACTGGCGGCTCTATATTCACAAGCCTGGTACCCATGCTCAACCACGCGCCGTACTTCAGAAGCCTAGTGAAGACGGTTCTTTAGTACAACTCATTGATATTCGTTCAAAGACCTTCGCCATGGTGTCCAGTCTGCTGTCACCCCTAGAATCCCCAGAATATATCATTATTACTCACGCCTCCCAGTCTTTGGAAGTTTCCCTCCCTCGTTTACATCTATCATTCTTCGTCAACTCGAACCAGGAACTCGAGTGTCGAAGCATTCCAGGTTACATTGTTGACAAGACTCAGTCGTGTGGAACCATGTTCGGATTGAAAAATAAGCTCGTCCTGTGTCCCAAGGCCAACAGCCCTGAAGAGTCTCTCCTGCCACGAAGGGTCATTATTCCCCAAGGGGAGATCTCCTTCAGGACAGATGGTGACTTCACCGGCGTCTCCATAATACTACTGCTGAACAACAGGTTCGCTGGCATGAATACACAGTCGACACCGATCTTGGATGTCTCAAAGCAATGCAAGCTTGAGAAGCATGCTATATCAATGTTATCTACATGCTCTCACCACTCACTGCCTTCCTGATCCATTGCTCGGTCACACCGGAACTGAAGAGGCCCTTCACATGTTACGAAGCGCTGCTTGCCGATCTTTCAAAGACTCGACGGCCATGATGCAAAACTGCTGGAATGATTAGCAACTTGTCGCCAGACAGAGTTTATTATCCACCTCATCTGCAGTCTATGGCCACTGTAAAGTGGAACGACCTCCCCGCCCTGTCGCAACACCATGACTTCTACCGGGTTATATGCTCCATTCTTGACCATGCACGCGAGTTGGAGGCCCTGTACGATCAACCTACTGTCTTTGACATCCCCCATCGCAACCAATCGTTGTTGAAGCGGGCTGCCCTTCGGAATAAGTCGTACTATCCGTCGGACTTGCAGATCTCGGAGAAATCATCGTCCTTAGATGACGTCAAATACAGGTCAAGAGATATTTCCGGCCGCGAAAACGCTGAACATGTGGCTTACCGAACATCATGGTCTACATGGAATGCACGGCCTTCTCTCGATCGCAAGTTGCCAAACTTTTGGGACCTCATGAAGTCATGGGTTCAGTTGGCCCTGCCGAAAGCGGGATCTCGTTTCAATACAGTCGTTACTGGCTTGAATTTGATGCCGCACGGGACTGGTTCGTGATTCAAGACCTCTGTCGCAAGGCGGTAAATGAAAATACTCAAAATTCGAGAATCGAGTTGTCTTTTTGCCTCTCCGCTGCGGCTTATGGCAACTCCAAGTACGCAGACATGGTCCCCATCGTAATGATCTTTGCTCTGGACGAACGCTGTCGCGACCTCATTCCTCCACCAGAGTCTTCATATTTGCTTTCAGATGGAGTAGTCCCAGGACTCGCGCGTCTCAAGGACCTGGTATACGGATCCGCTCTACCCATAGAATTGACCCCTGTGCGTCCCTTGAGGGTGGGGGTGGCAAAAGCGAAGAAATTCGAAAGGCACCGGCTAGCGGAATACGATGCCGCCATCAGGGGAGAATCGTCAATTGTCGCAAAATCCATTTTAGATCAGTGGCCAGACTATGAATCTGTGGACTTCCGCGAAGAGTGGTTCAACAAATCCGAATGCGATCGACGTCTTAAGGAATATGCCGAGTCAATCTCCCGGAATATCAAGGCCGAAGAATATGCCCTACAAGCACAGAGCATACTTCAGCACTATAGGAATATCATGATACCCGCCGCCGTGCCCTATGTATTTTCACCGCAATTTATCACTAGCAATGCAAAGGCACCTTCATACTCGATTCGAGATTTGTTGATGTCCCGCACCAACGTCCCTACTCCATCAGCAGACGGAGAGCCCCTCCTAGGTCGCACGACCCCATCCCCGAAGAAACAGAAAGCAGCCCACCATCTACTGGTACAGACAACCTCGGAATCCTTATTGAAGAGCTTCGTAACTCTCTGGAGCCCTTGCTACGGCTCTACGGAAAGGAGCTGAGCAAGAGTTATCGCGAGCGGTTGCGACAAAATGCATCTCAATCTACCCAAGGTGCCGTTCCTTCGTACGAGATCCTATCCCTCTATCACGACCAGTGTTCTCGGAGTAAAGACAAACTATTTTCCGAAATTTCGGCAACTCTTGCCCCATCCCAAGAGGTAGAGAAAACCAGTGGCATTGCTGGCCTCTGGCCCCGGATTACCCCTCGATCCATACTCAGTCAGCTGGCCCAAATCGCATCGGCACCCTTCCAGATCAGTGGAAGATCGTGATTACGCGCTACGCTCTCGCCCTCCTCATATATCAGCAATCTATACGCTTGCTGGAGCTGTTTTCGGTACAAAAACATGAGGAACTCCTTCGTGAAATTGAGGCCATCCGCAACGATGTACTAGTAGAATCAACGCCCGATTGGCTGTTGGTCCAGGTCAGTCCATTACGTCGCAGGAGAAGCGATTGTGTTAGACTAATATAACTACTGTAACTAGATTGAGGCGAATCTCCTTGCCCGTCCAATCCAGGTAGCTGTCGCGCGCGAAATGATTTCTCCAAGCTCCAACCGAAGTATATCCTTCAACTCAATATGGGAGAGGGCAAGTCGTCAGTTATCATACCTCTCGTTGCTTCCACCTCGCAGATGGATCAAATCTTATGAGAGTCGTGACTCACAAGCCTCTTTCAAACCAGATGTTCCAACTGCTCGTTACCCGGCTCTCCGGCTTACCCAATCGACCCATTTTTTATATTCCGTTCTCTCGCAGTCTCCACATGAATGCCGCTCTGGTTAGAATCATCAGCGGCCTTTATCGACGATGTGTCGCAGACGGTGGCGTTCTGGTTGTCCAACCTGAACACATTCTTTCTCAGAAACTCATGCACATCGATTCTTCCTGACTTCAAACACGCCGCGAGAAACGTTCAATAGCTCATGAACTGGGGACCCTACAAGACTGGGTGGGTAAAATATCTCGCGATGTGCTCGACGAGAGCGACGAGATTCTCCATGTGCGGTATCAGCTAGTCTATACTACAGGAGAACAGATGCTGGTCGATTATCACCCCAATCGATGGACCATAATTCAACAGGTATTCAACAGGCTGCAAGCACACGCTGCGAAATTACGCGCCACTTTTCCGAAGATGTTTGAATTTGACACGACACTGAAAGGATTTCCAATGATTCGCATACTCGGTTCTGCCATCTTTCGGGAGATATCTTCACTCATCATTGACGATGTCTTCGAGGGAGGTCTATCTGATCTCCCTCTGGCTGTTCTCCCATCACCGATTCGGGGAGCTACTCGTCGTTTCATCGCGCAGAGAGAGGTCTCAAATGAGGATCACGACTTGATTCACTCGCACTGCGAAGGAACGACCTTGTTTAAGGGAATCCTTTTACTGCGTGGGCTCTTGATGGAGGGCGAAGGAATTCTCAGCTACGTGCTCAAAGAGCGACGCTGGAGAGTAGACTATGGTCTCGATCCAAGGAGGACGTTGTTAGCTGTGCCATATCGGGCCAAGGTCGGTTGTATTCTTCTAGCAGCGAAAGGTCGCTGACCATGAACGTAGGATGTACCAAGCCTGAGAGCCGAATTCGGTCATCCGGACGTTGCCATCACATTAACTTGTCTCAGTTATTACTATGGCGGCTTAACGAAGGACCAGGTACTCTTGTGCTTTGATTTGCTGGCCAAGTTGGAAAATCCGGAGACGGAATACGACCATTGGGTGGAGCTAGGACATGACCTCCCTACTGCGTTATGCCAACTCAACGGTGTGAACACGAAGGACGAAACCCAGGTCTATGAACTCCTTATTCCCCTATTTTCGAGGAATAAAAAAGTGGTAGATTTCTACCTGTCACAGGTAGTCTTCCCTCGGGCTGCACGCGAATTTCCATCTAAGCTCCCGACGTCTGCTTGGGATCTGGTGGAAGACAAGAACAACCTTACAACGGGCTTCAGCGGCACGAACGACAACCGCTACCTCTTACCCACGTCGATAACCCAGGAAGATCCTGATTCCGAGCTCGGTACAAACGCGCTCGTTTTGCAACATCTCCTTGGACCTGAAAATGACCATTACGAGTGTACCGAAGGGGAAAACGGCGAGCGCGAATTCTCTACCGCTTTCTTGCAACGACTGGTTCAGCAAGATCCTGAAATCCGGGTCCTACTGGACATAGGAGCTCAGATGCTGGAACTTCAGAACGAAGAACTTGCACGAATACTGGCTCGCCCTTCGACCGGATGTTCCCGCCGCTGTCTTCTTCAATGACTCGGATCATCTCACCGTGGTGACTCGGGATGGAAAAATAGAGCCGTTCATTTCATCTCCTTTCAACAGGCAGCTGGAAAAATGCGTGGTATATCTCGACGATGCTCACACCAGAGGAACCGATCTCAGGTTTCCCCAAGGAGCGCGCGCAGCCGTTACGCTTGGCCCCAAGGTCACTAAGGATAGACTTGTACAAGGCAAGTAAATTGACTACTTAGAAAGATAGTTGACTTATCGGACTGACGCAGGTTGTATGCGAATGCGTCAGCTAGGAAAAGGTCATTCCGTGATGTTCTTTGGACCGGGAGAGGTTGATCGTCTTATCCGTAGCCTATTCCCAAGCGGAATGGCTTCTAATGGTCGCATCCGGGTGCTAGATATTCTTCGCTGGACCATGCATGAAACTTGTGAAGACATTCGTCACCGTCTCCCATACTGGGCGGAGCAAGGCCTCGACCATCATAAGCGATTCGCGGCATATGAAGAATACAGTACGACCAGGAATTATGAAGTTCTACGTAATGCCTGGCTGCAACCCGAGTCACAAACCCTGGAAGAAATGTACCTGGTCCCATCGGTGCTGGTACAAATATCATTAGTCCCGAGATGACCTGCATTCCGTCACTAACTGAACGGATCGAATGGCTCGGCGTGACGAAGTCGGTTGATGTCAGGATGGCGGAAGAACAGAGCGCGAGGTGAACCACGAAATTGAGCGGGAGCGTCATATAGAGCGTCCCCCGAAGGTCCAACCAGCGGAGCATATCATCCACGCAGACATCCGCGAGTTCGTTTATACGGGGAAACTTCCTGTCTCCCCAGGACACATATCCCCACTCTTGGCGCCCATCTATATGGCGGGCGCCTTAAATTCGACAACCGAATGGTCCCCTTCTCCGCTTGCAACGACGGATTTCATTTCCACCATTCTCGACGATTCCAATGACATGGCCTTGACGGAATATCTCCGCCCTGTCAATTGGATCCTTTCGAGCGGGACAGGGAAGGAGAGCAACGTCATTGTGATCAGCCCGTATGAAGCAAACGCGCTGCTTCCAATCATCCGGAAGATCAAGAAAGTCAGGCTCCATATATATGCCCACGAGTCATGCTGTCGATGCGTTCCTTCTCCGACCTCACATTCTACTCCATCCCGGATTCACCGAAAGAGCCGTGGTCAGCACCTGCACACGTAAGAATGGAGTTAAACCTATTCGCAGGGCAGCTCTATTTCGATCGCAGGGAGGAATACGAGAGGGTATGTGTGATGCTCGCTCTGTTCATGGCTCATCCAGGAGCAGAAACACGAAGTAGATGGGTTTGTACCACCCATGTACCGTACGGGGGAAAGCTCCCTTCGCAAAAAGCAAAATATATATTGAAGGCGCTGGTAGGGCAACGGCGGAAAGGTATCGTTATCATAGAACGCACCTGGGGCAAATTTTGAACGCCAACCCACTTAATGAGGAGACTATTTCTATTATACCTTGATGGATGCATAACGCTAGTCTTTGTACGTACAGGTCCAACTACAACTACTCCTTGTATATGAGTTGCGCCCTAGAGGCAACCGTGGCCTATTAATCAGATTCGTGGGAGTAAAGGCTATTCCTGTACGATCCAGGAGAAGCCTACAACTGTACAAGTCGATGTCATAAACAAATGCAAAGCAGGCGCAAGGTACAAAACTTGATGTAGGCGTCGAAATTACCGAACTTAAGTTACCATCAGACCGAGTCAATAATAAAACAACGCTCTCGAATGTAGTGGTTTCAATGGATTACTAGAGATGAACCTTGTAAGTATGGCCATCAGAACTTGCCATGGGCAGCTTGCATCCCAGATAAAGCAAGTGATCCCAACGTTGAAAGGCACCGGCAAATAGTTCGGATGTTTCATTTTTTGCCTTTCTCTCTCTTACTTGTATCTGCCTTTGATCTGGATCACGAATGTCACTGATCTGGATCACGAATCCTGATTGACATTGACACGTTGGAAGAGTGACAGTGGAGTGACCTGGTGTGACCGCGACCCTGATGTTTCTGAGCGACTACGCCGACATCTGGACGACCCATCGGACGTGTTGCTAGCCTAACAACTCGGGGAAGCTCACATCTGAGTTCGTCAATTGGGTTGAGGCCGAGGATACACGATACACACACTGCTATAGTTGCCAAAACAGTAGGTGGTCATCGTTTACAGTTATAAGGTTCAGTTTCATCCAAATATTCGCTTGTCACCACAGGCCCGGCCCGCGCCCCAGGATGATGATCAGCTTGTCTAAATTTACATGATGTACTCCCCTGAATGACAATATTACAGCAGTACTAATATTACAGCAGTACTAGTTCTCAGCGATATCCGGAAAAAAATATTTTTGTGTCCCTTATTACAAAATCAGACCCAGAACCTCATTTCAACGGTCAGGGGATCAAGGGACGTGCTTGTGTAATCTTCACATGGTCTGAATAAGTTGAGACATCAGAATGTAAGGCACAATCTAGTTTGGTCAAACCCAGCTTGGGTAGTTCAATGGGTAAAGCACCTGGCATATATCTGGGGCAGTAAGGGGACCTCGGTTCAAATCCTGGTTTGGTCACTTCTTTATTTCAATAGTCATAATGAATGGAGTTTGCCGGATCGCACAACGCAGGTTCTGGGGTCTTGATTTGTAATAAGGGACACGAAAATTATTTTTTATTTTTAATGCGTTCCGCACATACTGTATCGTTGTTCCGCATATCGTTGAGAACTGCTGTAATTTCGCCACATACATGAGACGCCAACGATTGCCCATCTAGCTCTAAATATGACATCCTAACAATCAACCGAACGCCGTCTCTCTCCCATATCTCTTCCAGGGCGATTCACATTATCATCTCCAAAAGTGAGCTTATCTCTCTGGGCCTTACAACATTTCTCAATGGTGCGTCATGGGCCCTTCTCAATAAATTAGTCACTGTTTGCGTTCTTCCTGACTGACAACGACGGTCATTCCGCGGACAGGAAT
The DNA here is from genome assembly GCA_022496225.1 of Russula aff. rugulosa BPL654. Taxonomy (NCBI): domain Eukaryota; kingdom Fungi; phylum Basidiomycota; class Agaricomycetes; order Russulales; family Russulaceae; genus Russula; species Russula aff. rugulosa BPL654. The sequence continues at coordinate 65,728 of WTXE01000038.1, read as the reverse complement.
ATTCTACGTCCTGTTTTTTATCACGGTTATAATGACATTCTATGTGAGAGAGTCCTCGCGTCAACATCACATGAGGATGCTCCCAGTGTCATTCCTGATGCTTGTGGTGGCCACTACGGTACGAGCACCCTAACGAGGCCCACTCATTCCAGCAAGCAATGAATCTGCTCTCCCCTCTAGCACCTTTTCGTCCTCTGGATCCGGGGAGTTCAAGCGTTTCATCGTTCAGAAGGGGGGTAGCGCACTGGCCTTTTACGAAGTGCTCTCAGATGCGACGAGCGTCGCCAGGGTGATATGTTTGGTGATTCAGTCTGTCTTGGGAGATTTGGTGATCGTGAGCTCGTTACTCCTCTCCGGTCTTGCTCTTTATTCATTTCCACATAGATATGGCGACTGTATGTAGTGTACGGCCAACGCTTCTGGGTTGTCATTCCACCGCTCCTTCTTGTAACTTGTTATACGGGTATGGTGTTTTAATTTGGGTTTTCTGGTCGTGACGTACTTAACGTAACCTTTCCGGGCCTTCTAGCAGTCGGTTCTGTCGCCATTGTACATTCAGAGGGCGCATCCCGGAACCGATATCTTCAATGTGGCGAAAGCATGGATAACCGCCTTTTTTCCATGACGATGTCTTCCAACGTCATTTGTTCAGGTGAGCCCACTCTTAGATCTCGTCCTTCCTTCATAGCTATGCTCATTTGCGCTATTTCTGACCCACGTAATAGGGGCTATCGCAACGCGATATACCTTAGCGGAGGAAATGCGCAGCTGTATCGGCGAATTGTATTTATTATCGTCGAAGCAGCGCGCTGTACGCTCTCGGTGTCCTGGCTGCACTCGTATCCTTCGTTAGCGGACTAATGGCAATACGCCGCAGTGGACGCTATCGTCCCTCTCGTTGTAAGCCCCTCAATTTCCTTTACCCGTCTTTTTTTTTCTCGGCTGCAACGCCCTGATCACCCATGCCCCTTAGGGTATCGTATTCTTTCTTGCTCTCAAATCCGCATTCACGTCAATTCGGCAAGTAATATCTATGTTTACTCACGAGGACCTCCCTCCACCGGGACGAGCGGAGGGCGACGGCATGGAAACAATAACACTACGGGGTGCGACTCGGAGTTTACTGATAGCAAGCAGACGGGAGCAATCCCGATGACGGTTCACATAGCTAGCCGAACCCATGTGTTGGAAAGTTTGGATAGCGGGGACTCAGCCCCGTATCCATTATCTGGCATCGACAGGGACGCGTCGGCGGCGGCTTGATTGGGACAATGTTTGCGGTTGCATCCCCTGGCCCATTATGATACCCACTTATTATAGAGCTCAAGCTATGACGATCGTGCGATAGTTCACATGCGAGTTGGATTCGATGCATAAACGTTCCAAGCCGGTCACTTGTTGCATTGCCTTGACCGCAGTGCATACATATTGTAGTCATAGTCCCATAGGGTCTCCCGTTCCAAGGGTTCAGACTTCAGAGCTTCAGCACCCATCTGTCGATAGCTGACAGCACTTTACAAGTTAATGCCATTTGGAATCGTGCTGGCCATACAGTATCCCGGCCACCGGAGTAACACAAAGTTTCTGGTTCCTGGTTCCTGAGTCACTTTCTCCCCATCATTAATTGCGTGCGGGGTTGTGTTGTGAACTTGTGTTTCCCCGCCCCTTCCGTTACTTACCGAAAAACAAACAACGGCCCCGTCTCCTTCCAGCATAACATAAACGCCAAGCACTCATACCCTTGCACAGGCCTCACCGCATTCGGTTGGTGCACCGCCTCTTTAAATTATTCCCCACACAGACACGAGGATAACCATTCACGTTTTCGCATTCGTTGACAACTTGACATAAGTACTGCGGAATGTACTGTAAACGCTGGGCTTCGAAAAAGAAAAAAAGAATGATCCGATGACCGGGGGGCAGCCATATGAGGCGTGTGACGGTGTGAGAGGCGAGGTTTGACGTTTACGACCGTAGATTGGCGATTGCACGGCATTCCTGTCAGCGGGTTATGTGGTATGCAATCGAGTTCGCAGTAAAGCATCAACAGGGCGTGAACGCGTGAACCCCCATTGAAATCTCAGATTACTGTACTGTACAAGGCGCGAGGTAATCGCGAGCTAGGTGCACACGTGCAAATTGAACTCGAGCTGGGAAAGGATACATGACTGCGTTAACTATATTTTCGATTGACTTGAGCACACGTCTGCCAGGACATTTGTATTCGCATTATCAGAACGGCTCCCATCCACGACTGTGTGGGAAGAACAAAATAGGGCAGAGGATAAACGATAAACTGTTCATCCTAGAACCCTGAACAGGGTCGCGTCACCGACTTCGAACGAGCGTCGTAGACAAACTTCACACGTGAAAGACAAACGAAGTTCGAAGGTTCTCATGGTCGCACCCTAGTCACTAGCTTCGAAAGCGCGCGACACACGAAATTAATCATATTGGCACATTTAAGATATATGGGGAAAAGACAATTTATTTTATACTTGAAATGTGGCAAGTGGCGATATCACTTCAGTGTGTGTAAGTGACTGTCACGGTGCATATGTGCATAAGCCACCACAGAATGAGGCTAATGAGGTGTCATCAACGCTGCTGCGATTGCGTTTGGCCCTCGGTTCACGGCACTTGTACTCGGACATGGCAATTACACATAGAATTTGAGATTATTATAATTTTATCAAAAACATTGTAATATAATTAAACACATACTACAGCGAACCATACAAACCAGAAGACCCCCCAAGGAAATCGTCTACCACCCGCATCAGTTGCCAAATGGCAAACAAGATACAATGAAGGGAATGGCAGAGGAAAGCAAGCGGGTGGTCCCCCGACGACGCAGGCCAGTAGTGCAGCGGCGAGGTCATCACGTCCCAAGGTTGCAAGCAGAGCCCTGAGAGCAGGGGCGGCAAAAATTAGATAACCAGTAATGAGGGCGGTGCCCCCATAATAGTGGTTAAACTATTAAGAACAGATACTACACTTGATCTAAGCCAAAAGGCCAGAGTGGTAAAGAATCTCGAAACACAGGGGCGAGGCTTTTATATGGGATCAGACCGCGCACGGACCATCACATCTTTGCGAGTATTTGTAAAGTTTAGTCAGCACGCGGGTAGGAACTTGCTCGCGAACTGGCGGTGCCTACTGGCTCTAATTCGGTTGGAACTCTCGTATCTATTTAATTTCTACCCGGTAACAGGACGGCACCTGTGTTGTGATATCAACACCCTTGACCATGATGTGCTCCCCAATACGCGGCCCAACTCTTAAGACCACCAGTACAGATACGGCCACCCAAACCCAGTCGAATACCTCATACGTATGCCGTGCGCCGCGCAGGAAGCAACCAATCGCAGGCGGCATCAAACACCAACGCGCAGATATAAACTCGAGTCTGGATAACGATCGTAAGTGCCTAAGGCTTACGGAGGGAAAGATGTAAGGGCTCACTTGTTCCGCGGGAGCAGTGAGTCACGTGTCGAAGAGGCATACTCTACGAGAATCAGGTACGGGGCGACGGATAAGAAGTTGTGGTCGCCCATGCCTATGCTGTCGAGCGCAATGGCCCACCAGTTGCGAGAGTGCGTACCCAGACCGCGAGCACCGGCGCCGCGAGAGGAAGTAGCCACGTCAAGAGCAGGAGCACATGATCAGCCTCGTGCCGTGGTCCTAGCGGGGGAGTCGAAGAAGAGTTGCGTGATGGGGATAGCGAGCGTGGTGGTGTCGTTGCTTCACCTAACACTGCGGGAGTGATACGTCGTCGCGCATGTCACGAGATGGATGACCCAGCAACCGAGGAAAGCGACCTGCCATGGGAGGATGACGGCGACGAGCAACAAAATGAGGAGCATTGAGATGATGGTATTTTTGTTGACCCCGGAATAATTTTTCGTTTTCTTCCTGGAACGAACGTTAAGGACCAGATTAGCGGGAAAGGTCATGACAGATTTACCTTGCGAGGTTACAGGCCAGTACGCGGATCGGAAACATGACAATGCAGATTACCCACCAACTGACTATAACCAAGCCAGTTACGAGTAAAAGAATAAGCGGGGTCAACAACGCGAAAAAGACCTCGCCACTATTTCCAAGGACGTAGTCCCGAGGTAGTGGGAGAAGTGATACGACAGCTGAAATACCCAAGAGCCGGGACAGGACCCCCGTACGAACAGGAAGAGTGTCTCAGACACGCTTGGCACCGGAGCTTTGCAATGTACGTCAGCTTGGCCAGGAGCACGGGAAGACAGCCGCTATCTTACCGCCGCGTTCATTTATGCCCATAGCGGTGAACATCACCCACATAACGATACCAACAGCCCATCCGGGCACAGCCGTCCAGTATCGAGCGCCAGCACGGCCGAGTGTGCCCCACCAATCGATGTGCAGACGCAAAGATGCCACCTGGCAATCTGGCGAGGTGTACAGTGTGAGATTGACGCCGTGCTCGTACGCAGATGATGTGAAGGGGGAACCGATGTGTGAATGTAGGAGTAATGGCCGAGACTGCGTTAGTGGATGAAAGTGGGCCTCCGAGAAAGAGACGTGCTCGAGGAGTGGGGAAGGAGAGGTTCTATAATACCGTGAACTGTAGAACGGCACGAATTTCAGCAGTTGAACGCACCTGAACATTGTCCCTCAACATGAATTGCGGTGACGCGGTAAACAAGCAAGACATTCGAAAGCAAAGATGGGAGATGAACTCTGGAGAGCACGTCCTTTGGGTTGAGTGAAATAATTGCATCCTTATAGAGCAAATCTAGTCCCTTGGCTTATCAGTTTCGGAGAAAATAGACCAGAATAGTAACGTACCATGAGCGGTGAATTCACTCAAAATACGTTCATCTTGTACAAAATCACTGACTATCCATCCGCGCTCCTCGTTGGTGGTGTATGCTACGGCAACCCAGCGATGTTTGTCGTCACGCTCCGGTAAGGACGCCTCAAAAACGACGACACCTTCCGATTCGTCAACACCTTCATGTGGTACAGGAAATAACCTCTCAGGCGACGCGTTAGGAATAAGCTTCAGGCTGGTCGGGTGCCACTCTTCACAGGCAGGGCGAGACGAAGGGTCATGCGGGGCATTGGTCGTTGAGGAACACAGGTAGAAAGTTACAGACAACGAGGATGGGTGGTGAGGTGCCATTGACAGGACTGAGCCTTCATATACATAGGCCACGAATCTAATGGGGTGATTGGCTTCTGGGACCGGGGAAAGGTACACCGCTCTCGATTTGCGCAAATTGCGTAAGACGACGGGCCCGGAAGGCCGAACGGCATAGTTTTCTTGGCTTAGATCAAGTCGTGCGGGGTGTCCTGGTGTAGACGAGAGAGAGCGACCATCGCGAAGCCAACGGTCTAAGATGAGGGCTCGCTCTAAAACCGAGGCAGCACCTAGTTCTAATGCCGCCCGAGCAACGCGCCAGCGCACCTGATGACACCAAACGATGACTTGGTGACCGACACCAGTCCAGCACCCCTCAAGAGCACTACTAAAGATTGTTCGTCTATAAACATTCCCGTTGGTGACGTCGGGCAAGATACAGGACTCGGATGGAACCATGAGATCGGTTGCACCGCCACACAGTGATAGTATAGGTGTGTCGGCGGTTGTGAGTGTAGCCTTGTTGTGTTCATAGATGGCAGCAATGCGGCGGTCGAATCGGGCGGGCGGAATTTTGTGAGGAGTCGACATGGTGATGACGGCAGAAATGTTTGGAGATGGGAGGAGAGATGTCGCAACGACACCCCCATGGAATGACCGATGACGATGATGGGTGTATCTCTTGGGTATAGAGAGAGTATGTAGGATATGGCGCGGGTGGCGTACTCTCTTTCGACATCCAGCGTGGGTCCGTGGAATGCGGAAAGGTCTTCATTATACTCGACTTGGAAACAACAAAGTGAGAGGAATGCACACGAGAGGGAAGGAACGCACCGGCAAAGAAGTCTAGAGGTTTGATGCCATGCGAGGTAAACTCGGGTGAAGGGATGTATGGAGACGCATAGTATTGTCGTGTGGCCGACGAGGCTATTGAACGGATCTGGTGGGCAGACCCAGCATTTCCGGGGATGAAGAGGACTGGGGCCCCGCGAGGCTACTCGGTTGTTGGTTAAGGCAAGAGGTAAGAACTAAAAACGAAACTCACTTGGTCATCCTCCCAACCAACTTCTCTATAGAGCAGTAGAGAATACGCTTGGCTAGTGGTGTCAAGATGTATCAAACCGTGACTGGATAAAATACGACGGGGACATGTAGGACATTCTACATCCTTGCGGAGACAAACTGGTGGCAGAATCGGATGTTGCGCGGTACAATAGTCCAACCAACGAAATTGAGAAGAACGCGACAAGAGCAGACAACATTATGCATCGCCAGGGCGTGCGACTTGGAGGAGGATAGAGTCACTCACTGATGGTGATCTCGGTGATGGGGCAATGGCGGCTCACTTCACTACATCAATACGATATCATTGATTGGGGTCCGTGCTACGCATGCGCATACAATACTCTTGATGGGATCACAGGATTAGAAGTGATGATGTTGTCTATCATAACCCTCCACCGTCACCTATATTACCGCAGCGGGGAATGTATTTATAACTAAAAACGCAGCGCTGGGTTCGCGCCCAGAGTGGTGAGATGGACCATAACCGAGTTTCATGGTTGTAAGCGGAATGGACGTTGTGATGCTCGGACCTTGATATCAGGTGCTCGCCTGCGCGTCCGCTCGGGCTCTAGTTCTAGACGTGCGTTCGTGACCGATTGTAAGAGTGAGAGACGATGAGGTGCCTCGTGTGCCAGTGGCAGACTCGCAGTGGGACGCGTCAGCTGCAGCCTGGCCATGTCCGCTGTTTGCCTCTGCGCTCAAAGGCTGCGTAACACTTTCCTCCTACACCGTCAATAGCGACCCGCATCACCGCCTTCCCCCCGTACACACCAAAAACGCTGGAGAGCACGTTCCAGACTGACTATCACGCTGACCACAATTCCCCGTGTCCATACTTTGTCGTCTCTCGTCAAGCTACCCCTACATGGCCAATAACGACACCACCAAGTCCTCCGATCCACATGAGGACCCCGCGTCGACGTCAGGCGGGGTAGCAACGATTCCTCCATCAACCTTCTACGGAGCTCAGAACCAGCGCCCGCCTTTGCCCAATCGCCCAGCAGCCCCCTCTCTAGGCTCTGCTTCAACGGGTCATTATACGATACAGCCGTCCGAAAAGTCCCCATTTCGTGAGCCCGAGCTTGTTCCAGATGATTCGGAACAATTACCTGCATTGGCGGACTACGCTGCTAATCAGGATGGTCGCCCGTTCGTCTATGGCACACCACCGCAAGAAAGTGTCTGGCCAAGCGTGGATGCGAGTCCGTGGCCATCTCAAAGTGGCCAGTATTATGGCAGTACGTCAAGCAACCCTTTCTCTTCGACTAACCGGTGGATTGCCAGTGGTCCCGAGCCATCCTGGGGGCCATTCGAGGGCAGCTGGGTCAATGAGTCGACTCGACGTTCCGTTACCATCGATGGCCGGAACGAATCGGAGGAGATACAGTGGTGGAACACCCAAGTCTGTTCTAACAATGCCCGCCCTGGCCATGGAATCCTACCCCCCGTACTTGCGGACAGTCTCCATCACCCCGAGCACACGCTCTTCTCTGTCACAGTAACTCCTCCTGATTTCAAACCATCCGCCCCTCCCGCCCCCACACAGCCACAACCTACGTCATCCGAGTCGCCAAAGCAACACAGGTCGGTGGATAGTGCCTCCTCCTTGACCGATGGCCAATCCTCCCATGCTTCTTCATCGTTCACCTACTCCCCGACCGCCGAAGAAGTCCGCACCGCCATCCCGCATCCAAACGCATACTACTGCCGGAAGCATAATGGCTGGGTTCTTCTCATCTGGAAATCCTCCTCCGTCAATCCTCCATTCTCGCGCTCGTTCAAAGGCATCCTCCCAGATCCCAGCCGTCGCAGGTCGTCAAACTCCTGTATCGGCGACGGTGAGCAGACTTTCGGCCCTACCAATATCACGCACCACTTTCACGCTTATGAGCGCGCTGTCAACGCGCGCCGCCTGACGCATCCGTTCAACGCGAGTCAGTGGGAAAATGAAGAGCGGTCTAAGCTCCGCCATCGTAAGATGACCCTTCGAGGTGACGACCCGGGTACGGTGATGTCTGCGCTGGAGCAAGCAGCAGAAGACACTCGGATGGACGTCGATCAGGAGGAGGGCGAAGGTGATCTGCTCGATCTGTATGTCTGTTGTCAGTGCTCGTTCTACGTGATCGCGTCGGATGTTATTCCGGGCGTTGTCCCTGTGAAATTGATTGAAGATTTGGTCAAAAGCAAGATGGAGAGTCCACCCCCGGACAAGTGCGGAGAGCTCGCAGCTCTTGTAACTCTAGAGACCATCCTAAAGTACGTTTGTCTGTGGGTTTTGTAAACTAAATGTGCTCACGCTTTGCTCAGAATCATAGAAAATCGGATGTGGAAGGGTGAAGCCAGAAATCTCCCTGTCTCAGGAAAGACATTCCAATCCAGGCTGGGCTGGAATAACACACTGTGAGACTTATATTGCGTCCACCCTTTGTCTTGCTGAACATCTCTGTTCTTGGTTCCAGTTCCCGCATATTCGAAAGTTTGGGCTTCGAAACGTCAGATGCCGTTTTGGCTCCACCCGACATAGATCCCCACTCGCCCGCCAGCAGGATTGCGCGTAACAAACTGCTTCGTGGTTGGGTAGAACTCAGTGCCTGGACGGCAGACTTCTCGAAGAGACATGGTAGGCTCACAGTCTATCCGGTTAGCACGGTCTGCCGCAATTAACGTCGTACATTCATAGCCCCAGCGCTTAGGGCAAGCGCGAGCCTTCACAGGCTTTGGGTTAAACTCGACAGCGCGCGCGAGGAATACCAACATGCTATTGGGGCTCATCCAGAACAGAGTAAGTTCACCGACCTAGGACTGTCGTCCCTGACCTCACCTGTACAGTCGCTCGAGGGCAGCTCCCACAAATTCTCAGCGACTACGAGAAAATTGACAATTCCTTGACGAATCTCGGCCTGACTAAGACCACTTATTCTCCAGGTGCACCGGAATAACATAATTCGTTCTCATCTCTAACGTTGAACTCACAGACTGCTCGCGTTGCCTACTTCGCACAGGCCCGCTGCACCCCGCACATACAATCGATATTTCACTTCCTTCTATACCGTTTGCCAAATGGTAACCACTATGACCGATGAACCCTCACAAACACTCCAGTCTTTCGTGTTCGATGAGCGCGAGCGTGGCCGTTTACGCACGAAGATTTCCAGGAGGCGCCGGCTATACTCGGATTCGGTGCGGTGGAACCCTTGGTGTCGAGTATGACGACGATGTACCGGACGATTTTGTGAGAATGCATGGAGGGAAGCTATCCGACGTGCCTGGCGCGAGGGTGGTGATGGTCAGCGGCTGACGACAGCGAACGATGCCTTCCGGCGCGTTGTGGAGATGCGTGGGAGTCAGGCCCTGTGGAAGAAGTGGGAACAAGCGAAAGACGGTGGCATGACCCCCGAACGTGCCTACACTACGCTCGAGGTACCTTCGGAGATCGACGATGGGATGCTCATCACATCTTCTCGATGAGAGTAAGCTCCCCTTTCTTCTTTTTGATGCAAGGTGCCGTACGTGATACGTTGCATGGTTTTAGGTCGAGGATCAGCCGAATCAGGTGGATAGGATGCGTGAAGCCGTCTCTGTCATCGCGGAGATGAGGGACAGCGATCGACTGCGCAAGTTCCTCGAGACCGGCAGCGACCGTACGTGACACTGCTTTGTTGACATTCGCCGGACAATTGTGGGACTGATATCACGCGTAGCTGGTGAGATCGTGCTTGCTACACGTCAGGATTGGCCAAGAGGTCTTAACCAGCTCGGGAACACGTGCTACTTAAACTCGCTTCTTCAGGTATGTCAAGCTTAACCCCAACAGCGCGCCTCCGGCTTATTGATCCATCGTAGTACTTCTACACAATCAGAGATCTCCGAGAGGCCATCGTGCGATTACAGAATTCTTCTGGAAAGGGCATGGACGAGGATAAGCTTACCGACGATGATCTGAAGCGGCACCGTGTCGGCGGGCGTCTTGTCACGCGCAAAGAGATCCTGCGTTCCAAGAAGTGTTTGTATTATTGCCTTCTTCAACTTGGCTATTGCTGATTCGCCCGTAGTCCTCAGCGAGCTTGCTCAACTCTTTTGGGACCTCGAGCATGCCGACATCGCTTCGATTACGCCGACGATGGAGTTAGCAAAGCTTGCACTCGTCACTTCCAAAGACGAGGAGGATGACATCGAGCAGACCGCGACGGACTCATCGAATGACACGGACGCCACACTTGTGGAAGACGCGTTGCCTCGCGCGGGTACTCTCACGAGTTCACCGGTAGGTTCTCCAAGAGCATCATCTTCATCCGTTCTTGGCAAACGCTCGCGGGAAAAGGAGATTGGATCCCGTATGTCCATTGACTCGGTCACGGACAAGGACAACTATGTCATCATCTCGAAGAACCCGGATGCTGGGCCGTCCGGCATGGGTGGCGTTGGTAATTCGGAGGCTGAGATGAGGGATGTGAACGAAACGCCAGCTTTGGCTCCGTCAGGCACGAAGCCGCCGCCGTTGCCACCGAGAAAAACGGCGGAATCCGTTATGATGTTCGGTGCGATTCTGTTGTTCGGCTCGTTTAACGGTTCTTTTGTGCTGATTGGTTGTTGCGTCGTATTGTAGGGCGGCAGCATGATGTATCGGAATGCATGGACAACTGTGTCTTTCAGATTGAGACTGCCCTGTTGAAGTTTGACGGACTGGACGAATCGGAAGACGGAAAGTCGAGCGTGGTGAAACGGTATGTGGCCTTCAGCGTTTGGATCCGTAACCTTCGGCGAACCATATCCAACTATTGTCAAACAGATTGTTCTATGGGACCTTGCGGCAACGGTTGGTCGGCCCTACGTCTGAAGGCTCACGGGCGTTGTCAACCCACGAAAGCGAAAACGTCTTTTCCATACTTCCCGTTAGCGTGTCCGATGAAGGATATGATCTATACGACGGCCTCAGTAGTTATTTTCATTCAACGGCACAGCTCTATTCGAACACCGTCTCGATGGAGATTACTCTCGTCGACCTTCCCCCTGTGTTACAAATTCAACTTCAGGTACGTGGCCCCGGCTGTGATTATAATCTAAGTTTGCGAAACGTTTTGGCATAATGTAGAGGGTGCAATGGGATCGCGAGACGGGCCAATCGTGGAAATCACAGGCATACGTAAAATTCGGCGAAACGATCTGCATGGATCGTTTCCTTGATAGCGCCAACCCGGATAGGAGGGTACGCTCGAAGGCTATTCTAACGGACCTGAGCAGGTGTCGAGATCGGATCCACCTTCTGACAACTGGACAGGTGCGCATGCGCGGCGTTGACGTTCCATAAGAGAACGAACGTCATGGATCCACTGACACTTTTAAACCCCCAGCATGCCCCGTTTACATCTGCTCTCGGCAACACGCTTGATATCCTCAAAGGCTTAAATGACACAATCTATCTACCGGAACTCGACGACCAATTACTGTCTGATTTGACCGCAGAACAGGATTACGTTAAAGAGGAGCTCGAGTTGCTGCGCGCGAGCGCGGCCAGTATGAAGCAAGAGCTGGAGGACATATGGAAGGACGAACACGAGGCTGTCTACGAGCTCACGTCCGTGTTCATACATCGGGGATCGACGCCGCAATGGGGCCATTACTTCTTTTATTCGAGACATTTACCCGAAAACCCCGATTCGTGGTTCAAGTATAACGACTCGGAAGTCAGCGTTGTGTCGAAGGAGGAGGTGCTCGCGGACACCACTGGATCGACTGCTAACCCTTACATGGTGCGCTCCTTCCCTTTTTTTCTTTGAGATTTTGGCGATTGTTGTCGTCTGACGACATTACTCTAGCTCGTTTTTGTTCGGAAAGGGTCGGACATGATCAGCACCGTAAGACGCTTTGATCCCATGTCCTTAGAAGAGGGATCATGATTCACTCAGGCGGGTTCGACATCTTCAGTCGTCTTTTCGTTCGTTTATGATACGCATACCCGCTCTATCAAAACTCATCTGTACAATAATTACACACTCAACACGACGATTTTGTATCTGCTCTTTTTTTTTTCGAATTGTTGTCTGTCTGTCAGTCCCCAAATCATCCCTATTTGAAGGAACTAGTAGGTTCCTTGCAGTGGCTGCACCCGAAAGAGAATGATTCACTGTCCCTAACGTATGTGCAAATGGCCGTAGGCTCCGTTGGACGTTGATCTTGTGCAGCATCCATCATGACTTATGTCCATGGTCTTGGCGCATGCGAATATAAAAACGTGTCAACGCTCGACGTTTTCTCTAACTCTTTTGTTCACCTTAACGTTACTGGGTGCTGGATAGTGCGTGTCCCTTTCCTTCATTCACTTTCAATTGGCTAGTCCCTTATCGTCTCCGATTTTTAGCCCACTTTCATTCGTTCTGGAATCTGGACTTTGTCTTCAAGGTTTCGATCTGACAATTGAACGCCCACCTTGACCACTCAACCACTCAACTGACAGTGTCTTCTGATCTACGTCACCCATCCCACAAAAATGCAACGGTATAGGATAGCCTCCTGGATCCTTCTTATCCATTCCATCATCAGCTTCACCCTCGCGGCTCCCGTAGCTGTACGAGACATACACGGGGTGCACGCCAACGTGGTAGATGTAGCTAACAGGATAGCCGTGCTGCAGAAGCGTATGGACTCGGATCCCGATGAGGACCTGTCAAGTGACCTGACTAGCGAGCATCGGGCGGGACCGGATAGGGGACCAGAATCGGATTCCGATTCGGAAATGGAATCGGAATCTGACTCGGACTCGGACTCGGATGACTCGGATGGAGGCGAGGCGGCCCAACAGTGGGAAGAGGAGTTCCAGAACTACGAACCGTCGGACATAGAGGAGGAGGAGGGCCACGAGGAAGATGACAGCGATGAGGAGGACGACAGCGCGAAGGAGGACCACGAGCAGAGCCCTCCACACAGCCCGGAGTCACAGCATCCCGCGGCCTCCATGTACGAGGATCTCTGGAGCAAGCTATTGAAGCCTCGCACTTCTACCTCCGGGGCTGTCGATGCGCCAAAGAGGGAGTTTCAGGAAACCGATGACACTAGGGCGTACTACTACGAGCACAGAATGTTGTTGACCAACTGAGGCTGATCTTCGGTACTTAGATTGGGAAGCTTTGGTGCTGGGATCATCAAAGGAGATAGCTAAACCCGGCAACAATCCAAGTCCTGTCCTGCAGTGAAATACAGTCAGGAGATATAATGGACTGAGAAACGCTTGAAACTAGTAGAAATCGTTGTGTTCCCACCTCAAATGAGGAACGACTACATTTTGCATTTATCGAAACTGTGACTTAGAAGGGGCAGAGGCGTTCTCAGTCTGGGTGAAGGAAGACTGATTTTCCTGTAGGAGAACCGGAATCTGCGCGCGAAAAACAAGTGGGATTGAGAGTGGGCAAAAGCGTGACTGCTAGTACTAGTATTACCTGTAGGCCCGGCGGGCCCGGTGTAAACTTATACTAACTCAAAATGAAAATGAATAAGTAATTGTCAGTACAATGAAAGGTAAAATAGTGCAGTACTAAAAATAGACTGGTGTAGGTGTACTGAGGCTAAGACCAGGCAGGGACGACGCACGAGCTTGATTCCAACAGTTCCAAGATGCAAAACAGGTTGCTTGAGGACGTGAAAGTGGTATTCACCGTGACCCTGGCACGTGGTTCAAAACAAGAATACACCGCTTATACACGACTAATTTCTAAGTTACGAGAAGTACGAGAAGTTGCAAGGTAATGGTGGGTCCCTGGCCGGAGCGCTGAACTCCAAGTGGCCCAAATGCCTACAGTACAGTGTGTACGACTGCGACTCCAAACAATGCTTCGGATAAAAAAATTACATAGATTCTAACAATGTGCCTAAACTCCTTTCATCATGGGCCCTCGGATCGCTTTAAGCGTCATTTGGGCTCCTTCAATCTTTCGTTCTCCTTTGCCCCTCTATCTCTTCCCCCTGGGGCCTGGGCCCCTGATCTTGGACGACTCCCATTCTTGAAGTAGCATCAACCACTGGCAGTGTCCTGACAACATGATAGAGATGATTTAAAAAATGATCTTGTATGATCAGACAGATCGTATACAAAAATAAATCCAAAATGTCATATCCCAAGATCGATCTTACTTGATCATATCCGTCAAGCATGATGGACACGATGCACGATGGACATCGTGGACATGATCAATCATCTCTGTGCATTTTTGCTGATGTCCGCATCTTCTACGGTCTTCAATAAATGTGATATGTGATCCTTTCTCACCGCAAGACTTTATTTCTACACCTTTTTTGATCGCTGCCGGGTTTAGCTATCTCCTTTGATGATCCCAGCACCAAAGCCAGCCTTGAAGCTTGAAGCTTCACCATCTAAGTAGCGGAGACCAGCCTCAGTTGGTCAACAACATTCTGCCCTCCTCTCATCGGCACCTCGTCTAATCGAGCATGTCAAGCATCCATTTCTTTCGGTTTTGGCTGTGCCCGGGGGGACTGTATAGGGATGTGGTTCCGCCACGACCGATGACGTTACTGGCGGGGGTCGCAGGAGCGTTCGATAATTCGCCAGCTTTTCTAATCATTGAGCTAAGGAGGGTCAGAATGTTTGTGACTCGAGTTGTTTGGAGGTTGGCAGGAGAGGGAGTTTATAGGCAGAGACGTACGCCCTAGTGTCATCGGTTTCCTGCAACTCCCTGTTTGGCCCATCCACAACCCCGGAGGTAGAGGTGCGAGGCCTCAATGAGCCTTTCAATAGCTTGCTCCAGAGATCCTCGTACATGGAGGCCGTGCCAGTGGGATGCTGCAACTCCGGGCTGGGCAAAAAATCTTCGTCATTCTCTGGGTTATGCGGAGGGCTCTGCTCGTGGTCCTCCTCTCCCGTCCCTGGTCCTCTATATCCAGCGGTTCGTTCTGCTCTGTCCGACTGGAGCTCCTCTTCCCACTGTCCGGCTGATTATCCGAATCATCCAGTTCCGGTTCCGGTTCCGATTCCTCTGTTTCTGTTTCCGAGTCCGATGTGGTTCCATTCCTGCCTCCGGATCCGGATCCGATTCCGGTTCTGGTTCTGATTCCGGGGCCGGGGCCAGTTTCTGTTTCCGATCCCGAATACGGGTCTCCATGCTCGCTCGTCGCCGTCACTAGCGTCACTCGTCAGGCCACTCGCCTGGCCCTGATCGGGATCCATACGTTTCTGCAGCACGGCTACCCTGTCCTTAGCTGCATCCACCACGTTGATGCGCACCCCATGTATATCTCGTACGGTTACGGGAACAGCGAGGGTGAAGTTGATGATGGAATGGATAAGAAGGATCCAGGAGGATGTCCTATATCGTCGCATTTTTGTGGGTGTGTGACGTAGATTAGAGGCGGCGGCCCGAACACGTTTCAGTTGAGTGGTCAAAGTAAGCATTCAATATATTCAATTATCAGATCGAAAACTTTGAAGTTTGAAGACACAAAGCCCAGAACAAATGAAAGTGGGCTAAAATCAGAGAAGATAACGGATTAGCCAATTGAAAGTGAAGGAAAGGGGACACACTATCCAGCACCCACTGGCAGTAACGTTATTGTAAGTTGAGCAAAAGGGTCAAGAGTTGGTATTTTATATTCGCAAAACTTTTGAAAGATGCCATGCTACTGACTAGCCAAGCAATAATAGCCCAAGTACGCGTGATGACGTCGTTGTTCCGCGCCACTGTTCAGTACGTTCAGTCTGGGAGTTGGCAGCAGAGTGATCATCATAACATCCGCTGAGGCACCTCGGACTCGGAGGAGGGTTAATGCATTAATGGGTTATGCAAACTCTAATAATGGTTGTAGTTGTACTTTGCTGGCATCAGGTTTAATGGACCCATATTTACCGAAATGGTGGATTGTATTAACTAGTGCGCAAAAACTAGTGCGCGGCGAGACTTGAGGCCTTGAGGGCTTGAGGCCTGAGGCCTGAGGTGTGGCTTGGAGACGCAAACGGAGATGGATTAGAGGCCAGCATCGGCGAGATAAACGGGAGGGTGCAACGCAAGCGATGCGGTATGGGGATATTTAAGCAACAAGCAGAGTGTATACATCAGCAAACGCTGTTTTTTTCCCACAGCAAACTTAAATTCCACAGCGTGTCATAGTAGAGTAGAGCAAACCTTAAATTTCATAGATACGCGTAGATACGCGTAGCATTCTCATAGCATGTCCACAGCAGATTACATGAAACCTTAAATATCACATGACCTTTTTTCAGGAGCTGCGCCATCAAATTCACGGAAAAAATCTAAGTCCCATGTTTGTCCTATATTTGTCCCATGTTTGGCATTGCATTTAGTTCCGTACCGCTCCAGGTTTCTTCTGTTGGGTTGCGGCCTCTTCCTCGTCCGCTCCCCGTCCGACTTCACATGTTACTCTTTTCTTATATTTTCTTTTCTCCTTTTACTCTCGTTGTCCTTATCGCCTCGCGCTCGACACAACACACCCTTCAAGCCGTGACACAAGACACAACGTTGCCACCACGCGGCTGCCGTACGCTCCCAAATTTTCATCCCATTTTAGACTTTCCGTTATGTAGCCACCTTCGAGGTCGCCGACACTAGACACAGCGCTCATGTATATAAGACGGCCCTCCTACTCGTCGAGGGGGCCATCCATTATTCAATCTAGACATCTAATCTTATCGTTTTGACTTTCTTTCCTTTCATCTCTCATTAGCGTGCCTTTCACTTCTCGGCAATCACCCAGACTGTCACATAGCGGGGTGCCACCTCAGACATCCTCACGGGGAAATGGGACATTGCACTAGAGGAGCTCAACACACTGCACGAAACGCTCGATGTGCGCGCGGGCGCCGCCCCGATCACTTCCTCTGCAGCGGGCAACACCCTTACACGTGGAACCACCGTTCGGGACACTACACTCCCGCACTTGGCTTGTGCATTGGTCCCTCTTTGTATGTTTCAACCACCCAGCAGGTCGCACCCTTCTCCTTGAAACCATCCAGCTCGCCGCCGCCGCCCTCTCCCACAGGTTGCAGGCGGCGAGTGCAGGCCTGGCGACGCCCGCGAGCTCGCGCGTGTGACACACAATACGGGATGTTGTCAAGGTTGTGTCAGTATTCGGACCCGGTCACAACCAAAGGCCATTTCATATGACCGTCTCGTCGCTGGCCAATTGCCCAACCGGTGGGATGCTGCGCGATACGGGATTCCTGAGGACAGTATTGCTCGCACTGATCGTGTTTCGCTCTGGACACTCGTCGCCATAGCCGAGGCACTCAATCATGCGAGTATCACTGACCCTTATGGGCTTTACCAACACATTCATCCTTCTGAGATCGGAACGAGCCTGGGCTCTGGCATGGGTGGTATTGTTCAAAGATCGTCGGGACGAGAAGGGGGTACAGAGCGACATATTACAAGAGACGTTAGTCCTTCTTTATCCCTCACTGAGTGTAACTGACTCTTTATCCGACGGTTTCATCAACACCACCGCGGGTTGGATTAATTTACTGTTGCTGTCCTCAAGCGGACCAATCAAGATCCCTGTTGGCGCTTGGTGAGCAGCCAAAGTTCTCCCGATTGTAGAAATTCCTGAAGAATGCATACAGTGCCACTGCTCTACAGTCCATGGAGGTCGCCTCGGAAACTATTCTGTCCGGTAAGGCAAAGGTGATGGTTGCTGGTGGCTTCGACGATCTTTGGGAGGAAGGCTCCTATGAATTCGGCAATATGAAAGCGACTAGCAACTCCGAGCCTGGGACTGAGCTTGCGATGGGTCGTGAGCCTACGGAGATGTCGTGGCCGACGACGACAACTCGTGCTGGGTGTGTCCTCTCATCTCTCTTATCGAATTGCCATCCCTTAATCTAATGATCGTCAGTTCATGGAGTCCCAAGGCGTCGGCGTACACATTCTTATGTCAGCCAAGACTGTCCTTGCCCAATTCGTGGCATTCTCCCTTTCACGTCAACGTGAGTTGCGCGTGCGGCACACAATCCGGGAGGTTATCAAGGTTGTGCAGTTGGACCACTATTCGGAGCCGGTCACAAAGTTATGTCAAGTTTGATCTCAAGGCTGCACGGCGTCAATTGCAGCTCGCAGAACACGTCGTCGGGATGATTTCTCCCTGAGCGAGATAAGGATAAGATGAGGAGTTCCCTGATAACGCACAGTACTTCAAATTGTAATATGTAGATAGTGTGCATCGAATAAAATCGTGATTCAACCATATTTGTGAAGTGCTGTGGGACACTGTGGATGTGCTGCGGGACACTGTGAACGCGTGGGGATGCTGTGAATGTACTGTGGAACACTGTACAGAGCTGTGTAGATAGGATCAAACTGTGACAGCTTTGGTTCTGTGACTTTCTGTGCAGTATTGTGCAGCACTGTGCAGATGACACGTCATTTGCTGATGTACTACGTACTGTATCACTCAGCTCAGAGACTACAGGACCGCGTAGTACATTATTTTAGTCGGTAGTCTTGGGGCCTCGGGAGCGGTCTGAACGCGGAACACGAGGTGTGTTCATGATCATGATCATGATGCTAGCGCTGGTGAACGGTTAACACATCTTTTCTTACCTGTGTCAGGTATCTCCACCATGGTGCTGCTGGGCAGTGCTGGCCCAGATACTCGCATCACCGCACGCACTCATAACCGGTCTAAATCCGTCATCCATCCCTCCGGACCCTCCCTGTACCAGCACTACACAGCAGTGACAGCACCGGCCACGCGTTGCACAGCAGCATAACTGAGTTTTCACAGCCACATGGCACAGCCCCCGATGGCGATGCACTCATCCAACCAAAAGCACGAGCGGATAATCACCAGAGTATCCAACTCAGGGAGGAGGCGCTGCGGTCTCAGATGCTCCATGGGATGCAGGGAGAGTGATACTTATACCTTCGCCTCTGCAGGCACATGGCACACAAGTCCTGGCACTACATCTCCAGGCCAAACCAGTCACTAACACTGACAATAAGCCCAAACTCCTTTCATCATGGGCTGTCGAGGATCATTCTAAGCGTCATTTGGACACAACCCGCTAGATTCGCAGCTCACCTCTCCGGCCGGGACACGCAAGCTTTGCCTGTCGGCGCTTCGCACCTCCCCGTGCACCCAGCAACCCCACTTGCTCATGGATACCTCGATATAGAGGTGCCTTGTATAGAGTCGTTGAATGGTTTGCCGATATTCATCCGGTGGAGCTCGCAGCCATCATAACGGTGTACTGTAGCATCTAAAGGAGAGTGATGCCGCTGCCAAAATGGGTCTATGCCCTGACTGTTCGAATGTGAAATGTGATCAGCACGTCGTTATTGTAAGATACACTCGGGAGATACTGTAATGAATAGAATACATGAGACTATCTATGCATTGCCGTCCCGAGTAAATAACACCGTGGCGTGATTTCACGCCTTTTTAGTCGCTGCCAGAACGATGTGGTGCCAGTGCTTGTGTTTAGCTAAGTATCCAAAGTAGCGAAGACGAACTTGGTCAGCTCCCCGCGTTCCTCTCAGACGCTCCTCGTCTAGTATTCAAGACCCCCAGGGAATCCTACGTGCTGAAACGCCCGGCTATCGAGAATCCTCGTTCCCCAAATTGACAAGACCATGCGACACCGTCAGTGACGCTCATGCCAGTGCATAGCAGTGTCCGTTCTCGCATCCCACATGGGACGCATGCGTGCCAAGACAGGCAATAGGCCAGGGCGACGTTGGTCGTACACTGACAGAGGTACGGGCTGAATAAAAAGAAGCGCGGAGTGTGACTGATGGGCTGTTTGTCCTGGCCGCAGGACACGCTGATTATGAGATGATTATCGTACGATCACTAGGCGTGTGAAGAGGCTGGGAGAGAAGCCCGTGCTGTGCAGAGACTTCTGATGGCGAACGTGTTTACAGTACTAGTAATGGAGAAGCAAGTCCTACGACGGCCTGAGCGTCCCTGAAAAAGCAGTACTCCTTCAAGTTCCGCCCTGTGACCTGTCATTCAGAGAACGTTATCATAAAATCGTATAGCCGCTTGCACCAAATGCTATGTTGAGCACAGCTCAGCAGCAGAGAGTAGCTCTAGTTGCCATGTAAGGTTTCGCGTGGAACCCCAGAATTTTTCTTCGACTCAATCGAAACGGACAAATTGCATAGCCCGTCTGCAGTGTGATAACATGGCAGACACAGTCATACGACCGCATAGTCGGCATGTGTATAGCCCAGGTGGATCCCTACACGTTAAGGTTAAAGCATACTATAGATAGCGAGACACTGCATGTCAGGTCCCCGGGCTCCAGGCGATGCTGCGGTGACAATAATGTCGGCGTCCACGGTCGTGTCGAAGCGATTGCGCTTGATGATGACGTAAGGAGGAATGGTTTGTATAAAAACCTCATGTTTTATCCGTTATTCTCCCAGTGCTCTCCTCAGCGGTTTTTCTCCTATTGCTTCCTCTTTCTCAAGGACTTCTATTGCGTCTACGCCCATCTCTTGAGGTCTTGAGTCGTTGTTCATCAGCGGCCTCGTGGATTAGCTGTATGACTCAGAAATGTTGCTCTCTCTCGTTGAGCAGCAACTATGCCACCTTGGGATCCCCACCAGCCTATACATGTACTCCAGACTCGGAGGGGGAGTGACAATCCCACAATCCCCGTGCTATACAGGCTTACGTGTACCGCGCTCGAGTAGCAACCACACAATCTCAGGACAAAGTCCTCCCATTGCTGCTCGTGGTGAAGCAGCGGTTGTTTCTGGCCATTCGCCTCTGTGCCGAGCTTCAGTAGGAACCGTGAAACCTCCGACTAAGCCCCCTCGTGCCGTTACGTGCTCCCAGTCGGGATGCCCTAGCGACCAGGTTGCTTGGGGTTCCGAAGATACTACTTATGCTCTGTACAGAAAAGAATGTTCTAGGCAGCGACTACGAAGCGCCACTAGATGCAGATCAAGGCGGCGGACGACTTGAGTTTACGTGCTTGCCACCTGAGCGTGATACAATGTGGACTGCGTGGGCTGTGCCATTGGCTCGTGGGGATCTTGACGTGCTCAATGTTTTGACTTGGTGTACAGGACGTGGTCGGTCTCGGATCACACTCTAGTAGTGGAAATGGGTCACTACTCCTCGCCTCTGCTCCAATCTGATGTCTACGGACTCTACCAGATCTGAAACGAACTGCTCATTTGTGGGTACTAAAGGATGCTCACGTTTTAATCTCAGAATCTAATCGAGCTAATCATGGATCTCAGAGGTGTGATCACTTTCGTTTTCAGATGGGTATAGGGATGCACTACTAAATCATTGACTATACAGGACTGACTGTTGAGGATGTAAAGGAGATGACCGAGGCCGCCCGGACAGTTCATTCCAATAGGTCCGAGATATAACCCACAAACATAATAGTGGTACTTTTGAGCTCCAAGGGCGAATGAACGTCTCACAGCTGAATGGTATACAAGCAGTCGGCACAGAGACGCGACATGAAACATAAGCCCCATTTCTCAACCTCATTATAGTGCCGAGACCCCAAGTTCTCACCAAGACACGAGAAAGCAAACACGCACGGAGAAAAGGAGGTTGGCGAAGAGACTGACCGTTGTGCATGCAGGGGTTATAGAGAAGAATGTATGACCGCTCCCTCGCGCAAAAAAGTTCAAATCGCACCCCCGAAAGCGACCGAATCGTAACGCGTCGTTCCACTCTTACCGTAGTATCACTTTTTTTGGTATGAAAAGTACGGTTCAGTGCGATGCCAATTAGTGATGTGCACGGGTATGGGTAACCCGCGCGGGTTTTTACTACGGGTATAAGGGGTAGGGGTACGGGTAGGGTTTCTGGGACCCCTCAGAAACCCGCACCCGTGGCTGCGGGTATGTAGAAAACCTGCACCCGCAGCTGCGGGTATGCAGAAAACCCGCACCCGTGGCATATACCTGTGGCTGCGTGGCATGATTTGTGTCGGAGCCCAGCCACGACCAGAGCAAGAAGAAAGTTTATAAGAAGGAAGGGAACGAGGTCGCGGATGTCTCGGAAATCGAAATAAAAGACAAGCGACTTAGATATCGTTGTCATTGGTGGCATTAGGCGGCAGAATGGGACTGGGCCACACATTTTCCATGAATCCAGAGTACCAAGTCGGATCCTGTTGACTTCCATTCCCTGTGTTCCTTCGAAAAACCAGGTCGCCGTTCCCTCGTGGTGGGCGTCGCATGTGATATTATAATGGTGTTATGGCGAGAGCTGGCTATGAAGATCCTGTTGAAAACGAAGAGGAATGAGCAGCGCAGGCGCAGGGCGCAAGGCCAACGCGTCACCAAAGTGGCGTGGGAACAAGCCGGCAGGAACCGAGGACTCGACTTCAAGCCTCGAGAAAAGAGAGTGATGGACGACGAGTGGACGCAGACGCACACAGGGACGAGAATGGAAGACGTGACACTTTAAGTTATTCGGGTGCACACTACACAACTAAGAAAATACTCTTGAAGCTTGTGAAAAGAGAAATACATATGAGACAACGAAAATGAAGGTGGAGCATCATTTAGACATGTGGGCAGGAAAATAGACGACGATCAACATGATTGTGCAGTGTATTGAAGAGGAAAATGGCGCCCCCATAGGGACTGCCAGGGAGGTTGGCGAGCGTGCATCATGCGCGCGAGCAATAACAGCGTCGGGCAAAGCGGGTTATGACTGGCTGGCTGTTGCCTGGCACAAGAGGACGCCTGAGGTGTTGGACGGTGAGCAATTGGGCAATTGCTACGACTTGATAATCCCATTGAGCTGTTGTCCAAGGCACTGCCCATGAGGCGCGTGAGGGTTGAGATCGTTGAGATGTTGAGGCCCGGCCGTTGAGACGTTGAGGCGTCACGGTTGAGGACGTTGAGGCGTTGGAATTCAAGTTTCAGATTCGTTCCAAAGGCTCAGTTGGCGCAGCATTGTTCAGGTCGTAAAGCAGCAGGAGGGGGTTCAGAAGGCACACAGGAGAGGCACACGAATAGAAAGAATGAATGATAGATTGATTCTTCTTGAGTACATGATTGGCAGGAGAGAGCTATACTACATGAAAAAGATGTCGACGCGGGTCGGTCACCAGCGTGACATACAACAAGTGACAGCATGAAGGGCGTACGAGTGGCGTACGCTGCTGAGTATTGGCCAAGGCATAGTGTATCGGCATGGATCAAGGATGGGATGGAATATCTTTTTGATGAAGACAAGCCAGACTTTGCGACGTGGCTTTGGATCTATGACGAAAGTAATCATAGACATATGCCCACCGTATGCGCCCGGAGCAGTCCCCCTATATCATGCTGCAAGCGAGTGTGGCGCTTCATGCTGCGTGGTTTGGGGTGCAGGGGATGTAGATGGGGACGGTGATGGGAGAGTCGTGGTGTCACGGTGGTGATGGCACATTTGCGGCGATGGCAGAGTCGTTGAACCTGCCAGAGGCGAGGGGGACTCCGAGTTGACGGTGTTGAGAATGTGGCAAGTGGGTGAGGAAATTAGGGTGCTCGATGACAGAGGCCATGAGATGAGCATTTGAGGGCGACGGGCTGGGAGAGGTGAAGAGGAGGAGGCGACCAAACGGGGAGGGCGAGGAAGTGAGCGTGGACTGTGAGCATACATGTGCGGACGGAGAGATTGGGCGATTGCTACGGCTCTTGCAAATTTCGTTGAACTGTTGTCCAAGGCAAAGCGGTCGGTGTCGAACGAGGAGGAGATCAGAGAAGTTCAAGATGACACACTGTACGAAGACGTACTGTATACGCGCGTGGTCATTGGAGTTGAATCATGCTCGAAATGGCAGAGTAGGGGGGGCTGTATCGAGGGACCCTTGAACTTGGCCCTGCCGTCATGGTTGCAGCTGTTGAGGCTGCTGGTGACCAGGAATAAACTGTTGCGGTTGAGACAATGCTTGAAGGGCGGGCGCATGATTAATCTGAGCCTGAGTGTGGTTATCGAGGGCACATTCTTGGTGGATGTTAGGCCAGCACGGAACCCATTCTGGTCTTGCACGTTCTGGTCTTGCACGGCTCGCTGTAAGTGCTCTCTGTTCTGCTCCACGATTGTGCCATCAGCAAGATGACATGTGCTAGAACGACTAGCATTCCTGGGACGCTGTCACTACTAGTGGCCTAGATTTGAACTTAATTTTGCTAGATAAATCTAGCCCAGCTAGTATTCGAATCTGTCTCTAGGTAAATGCTAGAAGTACATGATTTCTCTAGTACGTCTCCAGCGATTCTAGAGTTCTCAAAAAGGGGTAACGCTTTGTAGTCGCAGAACCTCACATGGCATCCGGCCTCATCATTTCTCACGCCAAACAGAAATCGTGCGCTCCAGCCCATCCTCGATCACCAATTTCTCCACGAGGTCATTCTGCCCTTTTGCAGGTCCCTTGCCCGACGGGAACGACAGCAGTTGTGGCGAGGAGGGCCAGGAGGGCATGGCAGTGAGCGCGTTCCCTGCACCCAGACATTGCCGCTGTCCTGCGTGATTGCGATAGGCCAGTCAGTGTGAAGCAATATCACGTTGTCCCGTGCGGGCGAGAGCGTCCCCCAGGTCTCATACGCTATGTCGATCTCAGGTAGGAAAATGGTGACTATGAATTGACGAAGAAGTTGATGATGAAAGTGACGATGAAGTTGATGCTCATTTACTGGGTCGCACAACAATGAGATGCCCGTAAGTCAAGTTGGAGTTGGAATTGGAGTTGACAAGACCTGCCAGTGGTAGGTTGACGGGGAGGGACGTGCATATGGCGGCTCTGGGCCGGAGGAGGAGGTTAGTCATGGTCGCGGTCCCCACTCAAGTTGTGGAAGTGGGAGAACTTCGAGGGTCGAGCTGATGATGGGTGAGGTAGTCAGAACAGAATCGTTGGCTGTGACGTGTTGGATGTTGAAGCTTGAAGTACATGGCATAGAAAAATATCGAGAGAAAAAAAAGTGAAGATAAGCAAGCTGCGTTCTTGCAGCTTCGGGGGGAAGAACTTCAGTGATGACATGCTGGCACTGTGGAACACAATGCGCCTCTAGTTCACCACAGGTCCACAGGATGTATGGAAACCGTGGTACTTGGCAGGAGTAGCTGTTGGCGTGGGGAGTGGGGACCATGACGCATGACGTGTGACACATGACATGCATGATGAGTTGGACGAGTCGGGACGACTGCCTCGACTGGGGACACTGGGAAGTCAGGACACTGAGGAGAAGTTAGAGGCGCAGGTCAAAACGAGGTCAAAATGTCGTTCAGTAACTTCAGTACCTACCTGATATGGGTATACCCGCACGGGTTTGTACCCCTACCCACACGGGTGTGGGTGCGGGTACGATTTCTGAAACCCGCGAGAAACCCTTACCCTTGTGAGCGGGTCTGGGTTTCTGCGGGTAAGGGTACGGGTCTGCAGGAAGCATACCCGCTACAAACCCCTACCCATTCCCACGGGTAGGGGTTTTGGCGGGTATGGGTACGGGTACTCCCAAAAATACCCACGGGTTACCCGTGCCCATCACTAATGCCAATTTAGAGCTTTGGAGGACAGTGGGGTGGAATATCGTCATGGGTTACATCGCACTGAGTAGGGTAAGTTTTGGGTAAGTTTAGCACTCTGAATGCTTGCATAGCACGTGATTAATGGTAATGGAGCTGAAGTTCCAACTTTTACTGTAAGGAGTGACACCGTACGCGTGGAACGGAACGGACTTCCGCGTCGGAGCGCCCGCCATCACGTACTGTTGTTGATATATTTTCTTTTTCCTTTTCTTCTCGTTGTTCGTATCACCTCGTACCGTACTCGACAAAACAATTGCTGTGCCGGCATGACGTCGGATCATCAGATGGAGTTAGGGGGTCCCGAGGCTAGCCCGCAGGCTAGCTAAGGCAAGACACTCTCACGGGGACCGTATGGCACCGTTCTAGACCGGCACCGGCACCCGAAAAGGGTTCGCCATTGCACGCTGGCACAAACACATTTGGGACGCCTGGCCAGCATAAAAGGCTGGGCTGGAAGCAACAACCCACCCGCCCGATTGTGTTTTCCCACCTAGCACACCATCCCATCCGGGGTCACGCCGTTCAGGCTGAATCCCCCTAGTGGCGAATGGTAGGCCCCTAACCGGACTCGGAAGGACGCGCGATTGTGGCAGTGGTAGCCACCTGATGAGAGCTTTCGCAGGCTCGAAATCGCTGCACAGATCGCAACTCTTTACTGCCTCTGCACATACTGGTGTACAGACCCTTATCCTAGGAGACGGGTGACTGACTGACAGGTGTGTCATGCAGCCAGACAGCCCGAGCGGCCCCACACCTCACACAGCCTTGGCCCCAAGCTACGCCGCTCACGCGGCTACGCTTGGGCCGACCAACTTCAAGCTGCGACAAAGACGAATACGGATACGCGTTCCAATCATGACCCTTCCCGCTCACTGCCCCGCTCCTTTATCTTTTCTTTCACTTTTCCTTACTTTACGTCTCTGTTCTCGCACTCTCGAACAATGCTTACCGACGCTAAGCTGCTACCACGCGGCATCCGTACGTTCTCATTTACCCTATTTTATCTTTCCCTTTATGCACTTGTACGCTCTATTCAATCTCCATCACCGGCGCCCCCGAGGTCGCCTCTACGATACAGATCTTATAAGTATCACGTATGTACAGTATATAAGACAGCCGTCCTACTCGTCGGGGCATCGACTCTAATCAGTTCTAATTAGGTTCACACCCCTTTTTCTGGTTGACTTCTCTCCCCTCTCGTTTTCCTTCTCCCTCTCCCTGTTCCCTTAATTGGACGACCCTTCACACTCGCAGCACATATCTTATCTACTTTACTAAGGATTGTTCGCCAGACTATCTCCTCGCTAATGCGGAGAATGTTTGGACTACTAGTCCTCACGAGATAATAATCCATTATGTGATGCGTAAGATACCTCTATGGTCTATGCGCGCGCAATACTTTGGGGGGATTGTGTGAGAAAGCTAGTGATAGTGAAAGAGCAAATGTACTGTAGAACCCAATGGGGCCGACGAGTCGAGGCGGTCATGGGTGCGCAAGGCCCTCATTCTTGTAATGCGCAAAGAAAGATAGAAATGGGCCACGGAGTAGAGTAGGTGTCATGGGAATGTAGTCTCGGTCTCCTCCGACAAGCGTCGTACGGGCCCTTCCCCGCGCAACGGGAATGACCACCCTACACTGTACACCAGGTACGGTGATCCCACATCAGAACCATTTCCGAGTTCCAAGGGCGTGCTGAAACTCCGTAATCGTGCGCTGTCCTCGAGAAGCTCGTCGCCAAAGACCCATGTCTGGCCACTTTTCCTGTCCAGTCTTATCCAAAGTGCGTATGAGATGACAGTATGAAGATCAAGTGCATCGCGCGGGCTCAATGAAAGAAAAAAATTGGTCAATTCAATCTACATCATAGGAAGAGGTTTAGGTACCGGTACTGGTCCCGACAAAGCGAGGGGCGTCGGCGTCCCTGGATCCTGCTTCGACACGCCAGCAGGAATCATGACCAGTCGCTCGTTTGTGGGGAGCAGCGGGGCGTCGTAAACGACGGCAGGGTCAGGATTCCCGCGCCAGTCTGGTGGAGTAGTCGTTGTCATCGTTGTCATCGTTGCTTCTTCTCCCTCAGACAGCAGCATCGATAGTGGCGGCGGGGTACTCTCGTCTGCGGGTAGTAAGACAGGGTGTGCGGATGCGCGCGCGTCAATAGCGACTTTGATAGCGGCGAATTCATCGCTCCCTGTCCAAGGCTCTATGAGCGCATCGAGGTCAGCGTAGCCTTTCGCTTTGATTACTGCCTCGCGCAGCTTCTTGTTGGCGGATTTGCGGCCCTTGAACTGCGAGACGCAGAACTTGGTGGAAGCCCACTTGTTATCGAGATATTTGCACTACACAGGTGATGTCATAATGAGAGGGGTGACAGGGCGCGGGCGGGGAGACATACGAGTCGAAGGTATGGCAGAATGAATGTGTCTTCGAGGCTCGTGAGTGGGGTAGGTGAAAAAACAGTCGGGTTCGCCTCGGCCGCGGTGGCTATCATGACAGAATCTGCTCCGGTGATGGCGCGTATCTGCCGTGCATCATCAAAACCTACACAGTCGCCGTTTTCGATTATCGCTACGTCGCAGCCCAGACCCCTGATAAAATCGACGATGTCCTTGAGGCGGGAGATGAGCGCGGGTTCGCGCGGTCGCATGTTACGCGTGCGGCAGTGGATAGTGAGGCAATTAATGCCTGTGTTGACAACTTTCTTACGAGGGATAGCGTGTCTTCCTGTGTAGGAAGTAGCCGTATCTTCGCGGATACAGAGATACGAGGTGGAAGTTCGCGGCGGAGGGCGGAGAGGATGGAACATAAAAGGTCGGGATTCGTCAGCAGAGCGGCACCCATGCCCGCATGTGTCGAGAAGGACTTAGGACAACCACAATTAAGCTCGATGCCAGAGACATCGTCCATGACTACGCGCGCTGCTTGCACTGCAAGATCGGGATCGGCAGAGCCAACTTGAAAGATGAGGTACGGCTTCTCGACGGGATGACAAGTGAACATGGCGCGTTCCTGCTTCCCGTTGTAGGAAATTGTCCCTGATACGGCTTATAAACAGTGATCTCAACCAAGGCCATACGAAGAGGCGAGGCGAGGAAGACGCACGATCTACAACACGTTCTGAATTTAACATTGCTTTATCTACCATCTCTGGGCCCCAAACCAACTTTGCGCCATGTTTCAAGGCGAAAAGCCTTGTGGGAACTGGAGATACGGAAATGAGGATAGGAAAGGGAGAGAGACGAAGTGACATACGGGCACCAGAACGAACCATTGGCGCAAGCATAAGACCATTTTTGTAATCATCGGGAGTGAGGCCTTCCAACCGAGGGCGCTTTATGTCGCGCGAAGGTGAGGATGAGAGAGAGCGGCGAGACATGAGGACAAGTCGCCGAGGGAACGAGAGTGTTCTCATCAAACTGTGCCGCCCGGGCCGCGACTGGTCACTGGTGTGTGACGAGGACGACGAGGACGGACGACGACGATGGAGTCCCTTCGCAGCAGAGCCTCAACTCGCAAGGGCCCAAAACCAGCCGCCAAGCTATCCAAACCAGAGAAAAATGTTCGCAAGTCCCGTGTCGACGACAGGATCAAGAAGCGCATGTCCACGCGATATGCTACAATCTCATCCCCTACCCCTGCGGACGGAACCCCGCCCTCAGTACCGACGATACCACTCGGCCTACGCGGCCCAGACCTTGACATCATTCGTGAAAGAGATGAAGTTGCGCGACAGCAAGCTCCGTCAAAAGAGGATCTTCGTGCAATGGAGAACAAGCTCCTAGATGTTGAGGACTTTGATCCGGATGCCTGTGTGTGTGGTCACTTTATCCTATCATTTCCCTATCGAAGCAAAAATTCGTTCCAGATCTCAAGCTGAAACTCGCCAACTCTACCGAGGCTGAGCTCCGTTCGCTACAATCATCATTGCAGAACTCGAAAGACGAGGTCGCTGCTGATCTACAGCGGAACGTGTTCAAAAAGTACGTCCATAACTACCCTGTCCCTCTACGTAAATCTAAGACTTGTTATAGCTACGCCCAGTTTGTCTTCATCTCCAAAGAAATTGGGACGCTCGAGAATGATATGATGGAACTCAAGGAGAGTCTCTCGGAATGGAAGAGTATGCCGTCTGTCCTACACATCGAAGAGTCGGCTTCCGTCGCCGGTGGCGTCATCTCCTTCCTCTCTCATCCTCAAAGTTGACATTTTCTAGACCGCAGACGTAATGTCCGCTCGTCCGTCGCCGACTTGCGCATACTTTATGCGAACCAAATGCAGAACCTGCACGCCCAGATCGAAGGTTCTGCCAAGTTTGTCCCGACGACCCCTGGCCGGCATGTTGTCGCCGAGATAGATGGTATATTAGCGCTTAACGCAGCGACTTACAAGCCCATGAGCACCGTACGATTCGTGCTTCTCGACGATGCCGTGCTCGTTGCTCGCAAACGCCGTCGTCGTAACGCATCTGAAAGCGATAAGCTTGTTGCAGACCGCTGTTGGCCACTTAACGAAATGCTTGTCCTGGATACGAAGGACACCGCCAGTCCGTACTTCCACTCCTCATACAGGCAGTTGCTTATTATCACCTTTCACTTCAGCACTTGTCAATGTCTTCAAAGTCAAGCACGGTAAGGAGACCCATGTGTATCGCACAGACTCGGCTTCGGACAAGAAGAATATGCTTGCGCAGTTCCGCCACATTGCGGAGGAACTGTCAGCCAAGAGGCGAAAAGAACGCGAGGGCGAGCATGAACGACGGAAGAGTCTCTGGGCCGGTGGTGGAGGTGTACGTTCCATGATTTTTTGTCCTTGATGCTCTGATTTTTATCCCAAGGATCACTACGCAGCGCGGTCTTACTAGCCCAGGGGAAGTTCCTCCTGTCCCGGATTGGATGACCGATCTCGTACAACATACGGGTATGAACGACAGTGCGAAGGAGGTTGCAGAACGGGACGCGCGATGGATCGGTGACTTTGCCGATCAGTTAACCGTGGCGATCGCTCTGCGTGAGTGGGACACAGCGGTGGATTTAGTCGAGCAAGGTATTCATTTTCTTCCTTCAACACTTTCCGTCAGCACCCTATTTTGACTTATATTCTGTGTAGGTCAAGCGAAACTCAATTCTATGCCGCTCTTAGCTGCGAAGCTTAATCCTTTAGCGACATCGCTTGTGTCCGCTCTGCTGCAAGCACTTTCTTACCCCCACAACCACAAAGAAGTTGTCAAGAAGCTTATTTCCTTACTTATCCGCCTAGATGCTGGCGCTGCAGCGCGCACGACGTTCCTCGCCGCGCGCACAGAGACTGCACGTCGACTTGTGCGCATGATTCGCTTTGATGGCCACATCGGAACCTACATCAGTGAACTCGCGATTTCGATTTTTACTGTAATCAAACATACTGCGGACTGGTTCCTGGCGAGTTTCAGGGAGAACGAAGTAGCAGGCAGTGAGCAACTCTGATTCTTGTCTGAACTGGTGCCCATGAAATTGTTTTTGAAGGTTTCATCGAGTGGGCAAGGTCCCTAATAGAAACTTTTGCTGAGATGTTCAGGATCCAAGTTTTCGGTACGGATGTTGATGAGAGCGTAGTTGAGGAGGCACGAAACATCACGCATAATCAAAGTCGTAAAGTGCGGGCCCGGCTTTCACCTCAAATTGACGAGCTGACTTTGACCAAAACCCTAGCATCTTCAAGAATTTGGCCTTGACTTCCGGTTTATTCTAGACGCGCTTCTTGTCCCAAACCCGCCCGACTCGGGGAACATTTCCCCAGCTGTCCCCATCCTTGCCCCTGCACCAAAACCATCGCTCCAAGCCTCTTCCAAGACACCGGTCTTACCTCCGCGCCCCACGCGCAGCTCAGTTGTACAAATAGCCGAGCCCGCATCCGAGTCGGCACACTCATCACCGGCGGCACCAGATCTGCCCATACGTTGGGACACACCTACACCCGTGCCGTCTGCAGCAGACTCGCCAGCTCGCACGGCGCGTAATGCGCCCGTACCTCCCCCCGTACCATCGACATCACAACGCAGTTACTCACCATCTGCACAACAGTTATCGCCTTCGCCCGTGCTCACCCCTCAAGGGCGCCGCACGCGATCGCCGTTCCCACCTCCGTCTTCTTCCTCCCCATCGACATCCACGTCTGCATCTATGTCAAGCCGTCCCTCAACACCGTCACGTGGGACCTCCGCGTCATCATCGCCAGCAACATCGACAACAGTGCCCCCCGCATTAGGACTGCCCCCCACACCGCAGGCGACACTCGTCTCACCCACACCAATGCGCCCGGGCGTGCTTCCACCAACGTCTTCTCTCGGGCGAGGAGCAGGAGGAACGTTGCCGCTCTCCATGCGTGGGCCTAACCCTGCACCGCCGCCACGCTCCCGTGAGAGATCTGAGAGGGAGCGGGAGAGACCGCCGCCTGTTAGTGTGCCTAGGCGGGAGGGGTATTTCTAGCGAATGTGACAGTAATTTTTTTAGATATTTTTTCTTTTCGTTATTCTCTTTAGAGATATTTGTGAGAAACAAACATGACACTGCGGATCCGGATCGGACCGGTGCATCCGCAGCATGGGCCGCAGCAGCAAAGTGTGATGACGGTGACCGATAAGAGGAACCTGAGTGCATACAAATACTTGCGCCAAAACAGAGCAACGCAGGAACGCTGCTGTGACTGAAACACGGTTAGCAGAGGCAATCCTGCTGCTGTTAAGGGTAAATGCTGTTCATGCATAACATTCTCGCTTCCGAGTCTTTGCTAATCATAATCACGGCACAGTGAAGGGGCTATCTTCTAGGCTGACTCCGTAGTATCTCAAGAGACCAACTTGAACGATGTCCGACGAGAAAAACAGTCTACATGATAGACTTGAAGGGTTCGACCTGGATTGACTTGCCTACGTCTAGCCCTTGGCTCATGTTTTGATCTACCACAGGGAACGACAAGAGGAGCATGATGAGGCATCGGCCTTGGTACAGGACTCCAATTCGGGGCACGTTGTGGTGTGCTCGGTACTGTATCCCGACTGCGCAGACTCTGCCGCAGGCTAATAGCCATCTCCATGATTCTTATATTCCTCACGTCACAGTATACTGCTCAAGACTCGGTAGCACGCGACTCGGAAAGGCCGGCCCCAAGCCCGCAGCTTCCTACCCACGAGAAGGCCCATGACTCGGAAAAGTCTTCACCAGGCTTGCAGCCTCCTCCCCGCGACTCGGCCCAAGACTCGGCGGAAAAGCCTTCATTAAGCTCGCAGCCTCCTACCCAAGAAACACATGACTTCATGGAGAGACCTTCCCGCAGCTCACAGCCTGCTATGCACGAAGGAGCCCATAGCTCGGAAAATTCTTCTCACAGCTCGCAGCCCCTTACGCACGAAGGAGCCCCAAGCTCGGAAAAATTTTCTCACTGCTCGCAGCCTCCCACGCACGAACAAGAGCAGCACGCCTCCGTTAAAGGACCTCCAAT
This sequence comes from Russula aff. rugulosa BPL654, assembly GCA_022496225.1. Lineage (NCBI taxonomy): Eukaryota > Fungi > Basidiomycota > Agaricomycetes > Russulales > Russulaceae > Russula > Russula aff. rugulosa BPL654. Next base: position 32,555 of record WTXE01000038.1, on the reverse strand, counting down.
TGCGAAACGAAAAGCCGGACCCCGGGCCGTTCGTGCGAAACGGCAACTTGATGAAGAAAGTCGTAGACTCGAAAATCAACGGCGATTGGAGGGCCAGCGACTGGAATATGAACGCAAGATCGAGGCACGAAGGAAAGCAGAAGAAGCTGCAGCAGCCGCTCGCGCCCACAGCAAGGGGGATGAACGTTCGACGAATGGAGGGGAACCTCTCCAAAGGCTCTCTGGCAGCGAAGAAGCACTACGAGTCCGACAGCGTGGACAGCAGCAACAATCATTCTTGGAAGAAAGCGTGAAAGCTGAATGCAGGGAAAATGCCGAAGGAGGAAGCCCCACGGTTGCGATCAAAATGGACGACGATCAGAAAGTCCATAATGATGATGATGCCGAGACTGTCGGTGCGCCGGGACCTCGAGTCCTGGAGCACGACACTGGCGCAACCTGCCTAGCGATCACGGACAACGAACATTCCGAGTCGCATTTAATCATGATGGCGCACGTGAGTTATTCATCTCTCTCTATTGTCCGTCTTGGGATATGATGGTAACGAAAAAGCCAATCATCAACCGAATATCTCATCGTGATCGTGCATCGGAATGTCCGATATTCAGTCGTCTTCAACAATGTCCTTAGCCCCGCTTCTGCCGCCGATGATCACACCGTATGATCCTTCTGACTCGGCCTCCTCACACTCGGGCTTGGGGTACTGCTACTACGGCAAAGACGACGTGACCCGCCAGTGCCAGTGTGGCCTAGTACGCGAGGACCTACGCGAGGACTCTCAAACGGGCATTGAGTCCAACTATTTGTTTGATCCCCCTTTCCTACGATTGTCATCTCCCAAGCCCGTAGAAAGCGTACAGACTCGCCAAGACGCAACAGACGTCCTCTTCCAGCCGTCTCTCGAGCGATCAGGGGAGTCTGCCGGCACTGCCGCCGTCGTCACGGTCATTATTCCCAGAGTGAAGGCAGAGTACTATATCCAGAACAACGATGTATCTACTACTAGAAGCACGACGCACGATGTCCAAAGAGCTGGTTACGGGGACCTCCATTCGCGGGGAAGAGGCGGTCGAGGTCCTAAGGATGAAATGTCCTGATAAATCGAACTAGGGGGGGGGGGTCAGTAAGTTACAGCACAGCTCGACGCCGGTCCCGCATTCACATCTCTGAGGGCACAGCCCTATTTTATCGTTTCTGATAACTTTTTTTAATATTATCCATCACGTACAGACATTTGGGGTTGCATCACAAGGCCAGACCGAGCCATCTTGACGTTCAGTATCATAAACGCGAGTAGAGTGTTGGCATTATTTCTGATCAACATATAAGCCTACTTCGCAAATTTAATGTCACCCCGACGAGTTCGAAAACTGCCTGAGTTGACCATCCGTTATCTAGGTGTGCTTAGATCATCTGCAGTCGAGTCCCATATGCCCGTGAAGCTGTTCCATGCTTCGATTCACTATTTATGGAAAGCTAGCAATGCGAGCGCGAGAACGGTGAATTGAAACTACCTGCGAAATGAATGAAAAACATGCGAAATTGGACAACGGGCCGCTGTCGTAACCTGGGCGGATATGAAAATATTCACATTCATAGTGCTTTGTTTTCTGAGGGGATTGGCAACTAAACTTTTCAATATCAGTTGGAAGCGCCTTCATCACGTAGCAGTGGCAGCCTGGTCATGAGCCCGGCTCGACAAACTTGGGTTGGCGTTACAGTGACGACCCTTTGCGGAGGTGACTACTGTAGTCCCGTTGACAGTACATGGACCTGCGGACTTATGTTTCTCTACCCCCTTGTAGAAGGGAGTAAGTTTGGTGTTTTGGTCCAGCGGTCTTCCATTCCTTGTACTAGTAGGTGCTTGGGAAACGGGTCTGGATCTCAGGCTTTCGCCGGCTGCGCCACGTGTGGCTCTTTGGAGTTCATAAGGTTCTTGAGTAGTGTTGGCAAGGCAGCAAGGTCATACTGCATATTGTATGTCAATGCCGCAATGCCAACCCCTACACCAAGGGGGTCTGGAACAGACGCGGTCAAAGTCCTGTTAGGTCACCATTTACTATGGCACGATGCAGGCAACCCCCTTTTCTCACGCAGTAGCTTACCATTCCCATGAGGCTGTAGTCCTCGCCTTCCATTTCATTTACTCAGCTGTAGATTAACAACGTGGCATCCTGGACTACCGTACCGTTACGGTTACCGTGACCGGTGAATTCGGGGGTCGGGAAGTTGCGTCGCGTTGCATCGTGTCACGCAACTTGTGCTTCTTTTTTTTCGCCAAAGAACGTGGGATTACAGTACTTGTGATCGTGAGCAGCGGGCAGCCATCCTATCATAGTGAAGTTAACATAACTCATCACAGTAATTTGGTGATCTCAGCACCGCCATAGTCGGGATCGATCTTGGGCCACTCTAGCTTCCACTCCAGCTTACAGTAAGTCCAGAGGCCTGAGAGCCCGCTTCTTTTCAAGAAGAGAAGAGCTTTGACCGCCGGGTGCGTTTCAATTGTGAGTTGTGACAGTCGTCGCCCCTTGCACTTACTGCAGCAATCATGCGATTCGCATGGGACGATGACCCCCTGGGGCATGGGGAGTTAAAGCGTCCCACGTTCTAAACGTAGTACGTGAGGCTTTCTTTTCCCGAATACGGAGACGCGTTTGTGAGGGCCGTCCAACGCGGAGGCAATACGAACCCGCTCTGGCAGACTGGCACTGGCAGGTATGTACAGTATGGCTTTTCTCCGACCTTCGCAACCGAAGACAACCAAAAAGGCGAGAGAGAAGAGGGGACGTTGTCTCTGTGCCGTTTTGCAGCCATTGTATGACGCTGGTGCTGGTCACTGAATTTTTCAGGGGTTGGCTCGCTGACATGTCGGCGGGTAGGCGCCGGCAATTTACTGGTAGGCGCCTCGCCTGTTGTCATGGGACCGTGACATATGAATGGTGCTCACCTCCATGGAGGTTTTATTGCTCCATGTTCCAGTCCGTCCGTAATTGCGACACTCGGTGGCCGGTTGCAGGGTGATTTGACTGGGATTACACGGTACAGTATTACTTACAGTACATGTTTAGTTCTATCAATGGCGGCCGCCTTCCACGGTTTTATGCTGATGTGCCAGTTCGTCGTCTCACCTTTCCTTCTCAGGCCCCCTCAACAAGAGAGCGCTTGCATGCTCGCCGGAATCTAGGATACGAGCGCGAGAGTGGGCGGCGTAATTGATTGACACACACAGTACAGTAAGAACAGCGCCAGCCAGCCACCCAACCCAAGTGCAATGATGGCTGCGCATGCTGTACTCGAGTACAGTACTGCTATATGCGTAACCCCGTTATGATAACGTACTACGCGAGCCCCCTTTAGGCAGACGATGGGCCACTTATTCCCCGCCCACCCGCGGTCACGAGTCCGAGTCAAAGCAGAAATGAGGTGGATGGCACCCGATTACTGGTAGCCCTCGTCCACGGTTGAGCGCTTGCGACTCCAAACTCGGCCGCCGCCCTACTACTGGAACCTAGCCCGTCCCGGGGGGGGAAGGACGGGGGTACAGTAATACCAGTTTATGAACATTATCATGTCATAGAACTCCTCACTTCTGCTCTATAGACTTTTCGGTGGAAAAATAAACGGTGGTGATAGTCTATTCTATTCGACGACAACCACGGAAAATCCGGACCTGGTCCAGTCATTTGTGAACTTGGCACAAGCTCGGTTCTTTAGGATATGTAATGGGGTGGTCAGTTAGTGAGTCACATCATACTTTTTACTCTTAATTGCACCTGTACTAGTATGATTCACGGCTTCGGATCCGGTGTGTACGGGGAAACTTAACTGAAACCCTTCTTCCAACGGTTGCGCTGGTTTGTTTCCTCTTTCGACGGGCGATGTCTATGTACCTGGTCTCTCGTGCACCAGCTGGCGCCGCTGGTCCGAGAAGTTTATCGGAGTCTCGTCTATCACAGATACTCAGGCTCTCCCATTGCATAGCAATTACCAACGACACTGTGGCAACAGCGGTGACAGCCGTTAACCACTACAGTATTATTACTGTATTTTACTGTCACTTGTTACAGCAGTGCAGCACTGTAACACCCCCCCAACCAAACACGTCTCGATGGACCTTCTTTTCCTTTCTTGGTTCTTTCTTCCTTCGATGGCATCCGTCCCGTGTCTCCGTGGTACCTACCGCACGTACGGCGCCAGCGGACACTGCACCTCACGCGAATGGCCGGCGGCGGGACTCGGATATGAGGTGATGTGACTCTAACTCTGGAACATCTTGGAAAACGAAAACCAAACCGATCACGATTGTGAACATGAATGTGATGACTCCTCTCCTGTGTCACTCTTTCCCCTTCCCCTTCTTGGATCGGTTCACGATTCTACACGCCGCCGTGCCGCGTCTCGCCTTACGCCATGCCACGCCTCGCCTGATGTCTACGTATTCTCCTAATATAATATTAGCCTAATGTGTGAGTCCAAACCGAACCGTCTCAGCAGCAGCAGTAAGAGGGTTGTCCGTAATACATATAAGGGCCTCTACCACACGGACACGATCCCGCATCTGGTCGCACGCAACGCTTGTCGCTTGCTCCCCAGCGAACTTCCCTTCCTGTTCTTCCTCCTGTTATTTATTGAAACAGAGAAAAGAAAGTGGGAGAGTGAATATGCGTTCGCCTGACCCGACGCTGCCTTCCATCACATTCATTCTATCACGGGCACAGCCAGCCTTAACGACCCGAGGTAGCACGCGCCAGCGAGGCAAATTTGGTGTGCGCCGCAGCAAGTCCTCGCCATCCTTTGGCGCGCCCGACGGGCCACACCCGCCTCGATATCCGCCCCAACTGGACAGCGAGTTCCTAGAGGTGAGCGAATTCCTCTCTATTACCGTTCCTTCCTCTGGCGCTGATCGAAGAATCGCATCGATCAATTGTTGACGCGAGAAAGACGGTAGATTACCGGTTTTCTAACTCGCTACCTCGTGCACCATCTCGTTCGAGTTTTGCCCTGGTATGTAAAAATTTCTCTGATCCATCTGTTTCACCTTCCATCAAAGGTAAACAACCAATAGTAATCGCATCTGCTGAAACCGTCTTGCGTCTGAATTCAGCCCAAGGATATCTTTGACGCCGATGCCGAGATAGAAATCGTCGCGCCTTCAACAGAGTCCGAACCCGCATCCACCGCGGGTTCATCATGCTCAACGGCTAGTAGTAATCGGAGCAACCGCACTCGGCCGCAGCGCACCCGGGCCGTCAAGGCTCTTATGCAGGTAAAAGCAATAATCGTCGCATTCTTTCGATTCACTGCTCGTTCTAACCCCTCGGTGGTCTCATTGGCATTCTTCGTTTGATAGCACGTGTACGATGCACTGCGCAGTCGTTGGCATCGGGACGCAAGCCGCGCGCCATGAACACCCGCATTCCGTTTGGGATTGCCGGTGGAAGAGCGGGACAAATGCACCATTCTTAAAATAAGTTACCTCCGTCTTCGTCATCAGATACCGACACTTCGATCTTCTCGTAGCATTGTACATTGCGACAGTCCAGAAGATCAGCTGTGCGTCAGCGCAATGTTTCATTATTTTTGTCCATCGTCCTTGAGATATAGATCTGTAGCTCTACTGTACCTCCGGTTTTCTTCCGATAGAAGACTTGGGCTGAAACTGGAACCTGAACATGGTGGGCGCGTGAATAACGCGCTGTGGTTGGCTCATATCTTTGCGCCGTCTGAGTTGTGTCGGAGGTGCACGGATGTAGAAATGAAGAGGAGAGTAAGCAGAAACTGTTGGTACAATTCCGCAACCAGTCGGTCTGCGGGAGTCGCTCGCTAAATTTCACATCGTATCTATGACTTCCTTCAGTGCACGTTCATCCAGGATGTGAAACCCCTTGTCAGCAGTGACCTGAACATGGACTCATCAATATCACGTGACGGTATGGTCAATTGTTGCGTACCTGAGCAAGCTGGACGTTGTGTTGGTCGAGCTTTTCCTCCATCACTTGCTTGAGCACCCTCAACACAAGGACCTGCGCTTCTCTCAAAGTCATTTGCTATGAATAGGTGAGGACTACACGTTTTAAGTCATACGCGAACCGAGGCGCACCGAGTGCCACTTATCCTGGAGTTCGCTTTGGGCGGCTTCGGAACCAGAGCCAATTGCTTTGGCATCGTAGCGCACAAATGTCCCTGACGGATCGGTATGGTAACTGGGAACTGTTAGGAAGCGACATGCCAGTATATTACGGAGCGCGCACAGTTGTGGACCAAGCTCGTCGATACCACCGATCAGTAGAGCAACACCGAAAGGTCGGCTCATCATGGCATCCTCGTCATGTACACTCTCACCAAAGCGGAGGGCAAGATCGCATACTGCTTGTGTGACACTCTCGACCTTGATGCGCTCGTCAAAAGTGAACGCATGGTTTTGGGAAGTGACCCGGGCATGGTCGACCATGGTGCGTGCATCAGCGGTGAGGCCAGACATTGCACAACCGAGATGTGTGTCGATTTCCATAATCTTCTCTATCGAAGAGGCTTCAAGCAGGGGCGATTGGACGCGCTTCTCGACACCAAGGACGACGCCTTCTGGGGTACGGATACCTACGGTTGTCGAACCAAGCTGGGGGAAAAAGATCAGCATAGACTACATACTACATATGTAAGAGAGGACGTACCTTGATAGCCTCGATGGCATATTCGACTAGGGCTACGTCAGATCGTATTTTGCAAGTAAATGCAAGTTATGTACCTTGAAATAAACGACCCTCGGGGGAAAAGGTGTTGACACCACGGTCTCGATTCGAGTAAGACAATGGATAAGCAGGCGAAACGAGAAACTCACCATACTCTGAACGAGTTAAGAACATGAGGAAAGGAGAAGGAAAGGGCGAGCGGTGTGAGATACGCGACGCGCAATGCGTGAGAAGATGGTATCACGTGAGGTCCATGGACGAATGAAGAGAAGGGCAATGCATGGAACGGGAACGCTTGGCTGCATCGCCGATTTGAAGGACCCCGCGGACGGGGAAAAGGAATTGAATGGTCTCAACACCGCCCCAATCGCCTCAGTTGATGGTTTATCTATCAATTCTGCCTGATTCCACCTCTCACACTTACTCCCATGGTCGCAGCAAAGTCTGTACCCCATAACCATCTCGCCGACCCTTTTGAGGCCGCCCTCCGTCCCCCACCGGGTGAGACTCCCGCTCAGCGCGACGCCCGCATTCTCGCAGAACACCTAGCCAAACAAGTCAGCGATGCGATCGATGAGCAGCTTCGCGTAGAGCGCGCAGAGCTCAAAAAGAGCAGCCCCGACGTCAGGATCCTTCTTCTGGGGCAGAGTGAGAGCGGCAAGAGTACGACCCTCAAACGTATGTACTCCATTTCTCGTTGCGGGCAACGATGTCTGCGTGTATCGCTCACCCCCCGCAAACATGCGCAACTCTTGCCTCTCTTCTTACGCTTACTCATATCACAGAGTTCCAGCTCCTCCACACACCTGCTGCGTTCCAGGCCGAGCGAATAGCATGGCGTTTTGTTATCTATCTCAACCTCATCCGTTCTGTTCGGAGGTGCGTTTCTGTCGTGACGCCAACCCAGTACGACATTGACTCATCGCTTCATCAGAATTCTTGATACTATCGCCACAGAGATGGAAGAGGTAGTGCCGGAGCTCCTTGACTCTGCATCCCTTCTCAGCGATGGACAAAGCCCCGACTCCTCGGCGCATTCAGATCCAGAAATCCACCGTATCGCTGCTGAAAAGTATGCCGAATACAGCGTAGCGCTCGCCCCCGCACTTGAGCTGGAAGGCAGACTGATTTGCAACCTACGTGAAGACAATGATGAAGACGAGGCGACCCGCCTCGGAGATGGCAGCGCACCAGGTTGGTCTGTACCCCGCGGTGAGTGTGCTGTGCGCACGACCAGCAACTGGAAGCGTGCCTTCACCTTGCGGCGCAGCCGCTCGAAAATTTCATCGGCTTCATATTCGTGGTGGGAAGACCCTTCGGATCCGGTGCATATCCTCGACAGATCTCGCAACGCCATGGTCCGGCTCTGGAAAGATGAATGGGTGCGCCACCGGCTGGTGGAAAAACGAGTTAGGCTGCAAGAGAGCAGCGGATTGTGCGTCTGCGGCCCTGCGCGTGGAAGAACTTGACAGCTAAACTAAGAATATAGCTACCTCGACGAAATAGAACGCATCACCACAAAAACGTATACCCCAACAGATGGTACGTTCTTTAATGTCACACGTATATTTATTCTGACCGTGTGCTGTAGAGGACGTCTTGAAGGCGCGCCTGAAGACACTAGGCGTTGTTGAGCATCAGTTCAGTATCAGTATGGGGACTATGCGGGGAGCCAGTAATTGGGTTATTTACGACGTTGGTGGCGCCCGGAATCAACGCCACGCGTGGGCGCCGTATTTCCAAGACGGTAAGCCTAGACTTGCTTTGCACATCAAATCTTTTTTCGATCAGCTCCATTCGTAGTGAATGCCATCATTTTCCTGGCGCCTATCTCGGCATTTGATCAAGTGCTCACCGAGGTCCGCGCCTGTCTGTGCGATATCACGGCCCTTCTAACTATGACACTGGATGTGTAGGATCTACGAGTCAATCGCCTGGAGGATTCGCTACTGCTCTGGCGTGGTCTTGTTTCGAATAAGCTCCTCGAGGGGGTTCCAATCGTTCTTTTCCTAAACAAGTGCGATCTCTTGCGAGAGAAGCTCGAGGCAGGAGTTCAGCTCAAAAACTATTTGGTCACGTACGGTGACCGGCCCAACAATTACGAATCTGTGGCGAAATGTGCGTGCAGCCAGATGTCGATGATGAGAAAACCTCCGCTGATATATGTACTTATCAGATCTGCGCAACAAATTTGGCACTTTACACAACCAATATAAAACTAATCCCGGTCGCGAGTTATTTGGTACGTACGATATGCGAAGACACAGAGACTAACTGACCGTTGTGCCTATTACAGTTCACTATACCGCAGTCATAGACAAGGCAAAGACAGCCCAGATAATCGCAAACGGTTTGTGCTCACTCGATTTTGTCTCTAATCGAAGTCGACTGATCATGGCCCTGATTATAGTGCGCGAAGTCATTCTTCGGCTTAACCTGAAAACGCTCAAGCTTATGTAGTTGTATTATTGTAACATTCCGATCGCGATACCTTGTTTATGCTAGTTCCTTCGGGGCCCATGACATATACCTCGTATATAGGACCGTGTGCTGTACTGTGCTTGTGCACTGTAATTCGTAATATTAATATTAATAATTATGTCTGTTCCCGCCATTCCCCTCAACGATGGCAATCGAATCCCTGTCCTTGCCTTCGGCACAGGCTCAAAGTTCAGGGGAAAGGCAAGCAAGCTCATCTATCAACTAACTTGCCACCCACTTTTTTTTTAGGACGTGACCGAGATTGTCGAGCAAGCACTTGATGCAGGTTTTTCTCACATTGATGCCGCCGCAAGTGAATCTGTTTCGAATTTTGCTATTCTTGTCATCGGCCGGCTGACGTTTTATCCACCTGGTACCGTAGTGTACGAAAATGAACAGTACGTCGGCGCCGCAATACGTGAATCCGGTCTTGCACGCCAGGATATATGGATCACGTCAAAATATAACGGCGGAAACGTACTCGACTCGGTGGAGACGAGCTTGCGAGAGGTTTGTCGGCGACCTTGGGGGTACATTCATCCCTCCCTTTTGACGAGGTCTGTTCTCTTTAGCTAGGACTCAAGCATCTGGACTTGTACCTCGTACATGGCCCGTGGGCTGTCAAGAACGGGGACGTTGAAGGAGTCTGGAACGATATGATCAAGGTCAAAGAGTCAGGGCTGTCAAGGTACGTCCAAAAAAATTGCGTGCGCTTTCATTTTCTTGTTCAACGCCGCGTCACGTCCGCTCATTAGGAGTATCGGCGTGAGCAATTTACCCTTGACTGGTTACAACGTGTCGTCAAGACAGGAAAAGTCCCTGCCGTGAACCAGGTACCATATCATACCCGAAATCTGGGGTAAAAGGGAACCAATAAGCCTTTTTTTTCGCAGATCAGACTCCACCCGTACAACTACGCCTCATGGAAGGGCGTCTTGGAATTTTCGGCGAAGCACGGTATCGTGATTGAAGCATATGGCAGCCTCGCGTGCGTTATCCATCCATCTCATTCCTTTAACGTGTGAGATAGCAATTATTATTGACAATATTTACTCGTCACTTGTGGTTCACAATCAATCAAAAGGCCGATTACTACGTTCCCCGGCGGCCCCCTGGACACTGTGCTGGCAACCATCGCACGCAGGATCGGCGGCACGCCCGGCCAAGTCATCTTCAAATGGGCCCATGCGAAAGGTTTCGTCGTCGTCACGACTACCTCGAGCCGTACTCGTCTAGATGAGTATTTGGGCGTTGTCCATCTGCGTGCGTCGCTATCCTCTATCTCCATTCCCTGGTCGTAATCTTCCACCCCACTTTTTTTCGCCTTTTTAGCGGACCTCATGCCAGACGAAATGGAAGCGATCGACGAGGCAGGCGCGAAAGGCCCACCTGTCCCCATGCCATCATGGCTACGAAACCTTTCGTATACTCGCATGGCGCGCATCCGTGTGGTACTCGGCGTGCTTGCGATACCTTTTGCGATCATGCTCTTGTGTTGTCTTGGATGGCCCACGTTGCTATGATGACGCAGATCTTTTTTGGGGTTTGATTGTTTTGGGCCGACCTTGCCTCTCGTCTAGAATTTACGGTATTTTCAAAGACCTCCGGTCCGTGAATGAATAAAACCTATCGAGAGGTCCCCAGGGTGTTGATTTGCGTGAACTCTCCCAAGCACCCCCCTATCATTCCGCTGGGACTAATGGCGAATCGATCACTTGGATTCAACGTACATCGGAGATATACAGTACTTGGAGGGAAAATCCACCATATCAAGATGCCAACCCTCCCCTCGAAGAAAATACAGTATCTCATTCTTTGAATCGCGGCGGTGCGAAAGCCACGTACGCTTTCCAGCACCTATCTTTCGATTGTATGTCTTCCCGTCGCCGAGCCAGTAAGGAAAGCCCTTGGTTGGGTCAAGTAGATTATCCTCGAAATGTCCATTCCCCGGATGAACGAGACTGGATGGTACGGGGGCAGGTGCTTGAACTATATGATGCTGAAGTAGCGCATGTCGGTTTCTTTAATGAGCCACCTCGCGTGGGGTGAGTCTTATTTCGAGCTCTCTTCATGACGGCACAGGACAGTTGCCGCGTCACCAGCTTGAAGATCTTACAGGCACGCATAAGAGCGGTCATCGGATGCATGTATGTGGTTGACGATCAAATTTCGACCTGGGGCCTGTGTCGTGAGCAAGCTGGACCCTAGAGAAGAACCCTAAGCTTAGGAGATCCTTACTACTAGATCGGCGATCGGATACAGGTTCTTCACTTTCCGTGATATTTCGCAGCGCGTTATGGTGCACGCACCCATGGAATTCGTGATGGTTCCATACTCAAGCAGTTTCCCGCCAGTTTGTGAAAATTCAAGATTGACAAGGGTCCTACATGGGGCTTCTGTCATTACAGGATCGTTGATTTGGAACAGGGTGTCTAATCAATAGTGATATAACGAGTCATTGCCTGTCGTCACAAATACACAGCTGTGCTCCTGGGTTAGGGACTGATGCGATCAGAGAAATGGAATGACTGCGTACCTTGTGCACATCCAACAAAGAATACAATCATATATCGTCGATGTCCACCTCTCCATCGTCACCAAACTCGAACGTGCATTCGCCTTCCTCCTCTCCAAAGGCCTCTGTCTCGTTGATCTTGGCATTCTCAGGGAGCTCGCCATATGCTTTTACTTGTGTGTGTGATCAGCATCCACTTTGAGTGTACCCCAAGGATTGACTTACAGTTACGAGCCTCGTCGGCCGTGTACTTCACTATGACATCCGCCTTGCCGTCTTGGAACTCACGTAATGACAGCAAGATGATGTCTCCTTGATTAATCCACACCTGATTTGGAGGGTCACTCAGATAACATGCGGGTAAGCGCAATGACAATGCACACCTTTTTACGCATCTTTCCTCGAATATGTGCTAATCGCTTCTCGCCGTCGAAGCACATAGCCTCCAAGCGCCCATTTCCCAGCATTTTTATCACTTGTGCGTACTCCTGCCCATCCTCACGGAATACCAACTCGCGCTTGTCGTCGTCATTCTCGTTCTTTCCACGCCTCCTATTCTTACCACCCTGCGAAACACCAAGACTCAACACCAGTGTAGGGGAAGGTAATAAACGCCGCAAACCTTTCCTTTATTCTGCGTGATTGGAGTCAGTCTTGATGTGTGGGGTTAAACGGTGCGCAGGAACACACCTTTGGCATGTTTATCAGAAGACAAGCTGTTTATGTGGTCCTGGAATATGTCGCTACGGAGCAAAGGAATGGTTATGGGGTTAGCAAGGAGTCAGCGAGGCAAGGCGAGCTCGCCTCGATCCGATAATTTTAATCGGAGATTCATTTATTTGCCTCGTGCCGCCTTTCTGAGCCAGACAATCGGGGGGATGGCATACTGTAATGTGCTATTGACTCTCGTATCAAATTGCCCGCATGCGACACGTGTAGAAGGCACATGACCGTTAGACGCTCTTCGTTGTTCCCCTAAAAAAACGGTAGGAAGCTTTGCTGTAGTGATCCGTGATGGATTCACCCAGAAAAGGTGAAGCGGGCTACTAATGAGGAAACCGAGGCCTATTCCACCCACGTGGTTGAGTATTTCGAGAGAATTATAAAGCAGCCGGCTGCGCCTTTCACCGTATGCCCTGTCTTTGTCGGGCTCTCGTGCGACGACCGGGAGAGACGGCGAGATCTGGGGAGGATGGCAAGCAGTGGAACTTAGCAGTAGCACTGAGTGAGCGGAGGACAGTGTGTTGTGGATTTGTGCGCGGCGGGCCGAGTGCGCTTGTTACTGTAGTGGCTTGGAGAGCACTCTCATCACCTCACCTCCACTTTCCTTCCCTCTCTTCAATGTACGAATCCTCATCGCGGCCAATTTCCTCCCATTTAAACAACGATGTATACCAAACAACCCGGCCAGTTCCACCAGACATTCCACATCCGCATCTCGACAGCCGTCCCCTAAGACAACAACCGAGGCCGTCCTCCCAACACCCCTCTCCTCATCTGCATCCGCAATATGATACAGACGATGATGACTACACCCCTCCCCCTGTCGACTCTCGTCCCTCCGGCCAGTCTCGTCCCTCCTCTCAATTTCTACCTCCTCCCCAACAGCCCACGCCGCAACAGTACTCCCCTCAAATGCAACCTCAGTACATCGACGACGACGGCACTCCCTCACCCGAGGCAGACGACTTTTACCAGAGTGATCAATCACCCTTCAAGCCCGCCGTCCCCGGTCCTCCACGCTCAATTGCCAACCAATCCGTCAGGACCCACTCCCCGACCCCAGGTCCGATCCTCGACCATTCCCACCTACGTCCCGGAAAACAAGCTGCCCTCCTTTCCCATGATCGAACCTTGGAGCTTTACCGCGCCAATGCCAAAAAGACGCAGGATCCGGATTTGCAGTTTGAATTTGCCGTCTTCATGGTCGACGCTTCCAAGACGCTCCCCATTCCCGAACTCACGCCGGCCAACGTGATGGACGTGGAAAAGGCGGTAGATAAGCGTGAAGATCTTATCAAGGAGGCCACTTCCCTCCTCAAGCGGAACGCAGATCGTGGACACATGCCCTCTCAGTATTTTCTGGCGGATTGCTACGCGAATGGGATCGGTACACACAAAAACCGCCAAGACTTCGACCGCGCCTTTCCCCTTTTCATCCTCGCTGCCAAACACGGCCACCCGGACGCAGCCTACCGTGCCGGAACATGCTGCGAGAATGGGTGGGGCTGTCGTAGGGAGTCCGCAAAGGCAGTACAGTTTTACCGCAAAGCTGGAGCTTCTTCCCACCCAGGTGCGCTGTACCGGCTCGGAATTGCCGAACTTAACGGCGAACTGGGCTTGTCGAAGCGACCGAAGGAAGGTGTCAAGTGGCTCAAACGCTCCGCCGAACATGCTACTGCCGAGTTCCCTCATGCCTTGCACGAGCTTGCACTCTTGCACGAACGAGGAATCCATAACGTCGTATTTGTTGACTATGAATATTCCGCTGAGCTCCTTGCTCAGGCTGCGGAGCTGGGTTATGCACCAAGTGCTTACCGCCTTGGTGAGTGTTATGAGTACGGGAAGATGGGGTGTCCGCAGGATCCAGCGCTGTCCATACACTACTACGTGCGTGATGTCCGCACTACATACACTCCAGCTGAGAAAACTTTTTCCGCTTGCAGAATATCGCCGCTCAGCAGAATCATCGCGATGCATGCTTTGCGTTGACGGCTTGGTACCTCGTTGGCTCGCCAGGCGTACTTCCACAATCTGATACCGAGGCATTTTTGTGGGCGAAGCGCGCCGCAGACGGAGGACTCGCGAAGGCCATGTACGCCGTCGGATACTTCTGCGAAGTCGGGATCGGAACTCCACCCAACCAACAAGAGTGCGTTCGCTTCCTAACACGGTATTGAACACTGCTGACTGAATTTTTGATAACTCCACAATGACCAAAAACACACACATGGACCTTATACAAACCCCAAAAACGTTACAGAGCAACCGCGATGTTCAAAAAGGCTGCCGATCTTGGCGACAAGAGGGCGGCAGAGCGTCTGCGTGGGAACGTCGCTGGGCCTATTGCACCCGATTCTATCGTCCAACGTGATGGGTATAGCGGCGATGATGGCGGTGTTGATATGCCGCGCGCAAAAGACAAGGAATGCGTTATCATGTAGAAGATGTGTGAACATATGGCTATTTGTTGTTGGGGAGAGGAAATGTGGTGGGAGCGCACGTGGGCAGGCTCAAAGGTGGGTTCACATCCCTTTTCTTTTATTTTATGATCGCACATCACATTACACACACACTCCACCACCACCACCACCACCACCACCATACCACGCTCGGACATTCGTTCCCTTCCCCTCTTGCCTGCCAACTCCGCTTTTTTATTATCTTTTTTTCCCTCTTTTCTTGGACATTTGGTGGACAGTCAATGCTCTTGGCGGTCACCCCGACATACGTACCCGTAACAGATTCATTCGCTTTTTACAGTACTCGAGTACAGTATGCTCCGTACGCATCCATATGCACGCATGCCATAACTCCATCCCCACCCTTTCTCGTATCGTACCAACTCACATATTATAGACGCTCATTATATACACCAACCGTTTCTTAGTCGCTAAAACCAATCCATCTCCCAAATCTGACGGCTTTTATCAAATGCGAGAATGAAATGAATTATGTACGGTAATGTGAAATCACACACTGCCGTCGCCGCTCCCTAAATACACAAAGGATCAACAGTACTGTACAGTATCGTCTATGGCAGGCGTATCATAGACGCTCACCACATACAAATATTTGTTTCCTCTCGGTCGCGCTACAAAGTAAACCTACTGTATGTATCTCCCAAATCTGATGGTTGTAATAATTTTCTATGTGAGAGAAAAAAGGTGGAAATCACTCGCTGCGTCCCCCGCCGCCAGTCCCCCATGGTGTCGGACTCTCCTCAATACGGCCCGCCCGAGCCAATCGAGTCCCTATGCCCATCGTATCTTGCAACAATTCCTCGCCGTACATGCGTAGCTGGGGTTGCAGCCGTGCAGCCTCGTTGCGTTCAGCAGGCCGCAAGCCAAACACGGTTTCCTCGGGGATTTCTTCTTCCTCCCCACCTTCAAGCGAGTCGAACGAGTCATCCTCGTATTCCCCATGTACAGATGCGCGTACACGCGCAAACGGATGCACAGGCACAACACCAACACCAGCATCTCCGGCTGCGTCGAGTGAGTCATCAAAGTCGTCATCGTGATCTAGTTCGTCGTCTTCGTCTTCGTCGTCATCATAATCGTGCATCCCGCGCTGGCGCGAGGCTAGTAGGAACGCGGCGCTCGGATGTGCTGTGTTGTGCACCGAGTCTTCACCTGAGGAAGAAAATGTCGAAGTGGACGCGGACGCGTCGTCACTTTCTGGCATCGCGTCGATCGTAGTCTCTGCATCGCCTCCAGGTACCGGTAAAGTTACACAGGAGGGAGTGGGAAGAGACATCTCGGGTAATGCTAACGCCGCATCGTGCGCGTAGGTATGTGCAGGCGTCGTGTAATACGGCGGTGTTGAAAGGGATTTATCTGGAATTGATGTGGAGGAAGTGGAAGAAGCGGCCGAGGACCGCCACCAGTGGGGCTGACTCGGGTCCTGGACGCGACGTATCATGCTATCAAGTTCTAGATCTGGCGGCCTAAGGCTCGAACTGCTGTTCTGGCTCGCGCTCGCGCCACGCGTATATCTGGTGAGCGAAGGCGGTGTCGGTACCATGCTGCCACTGCCGCTGCCAGTCGCGTTAGCGCTGACGATGGAATCGCCACCGCCATCACGCAAGGCATCACGCACGAGCGCACGGCGGATGTTTTCAGCGGCCGCTCTGACCGGTGAACGGCCCAGGGAGGGGAGCGTGGCAAACGGGACCATCACGGGTGGAGACATACCCGCTGGGAGCGTGGGCTCATCATCTTTTTCTGTGCCGGCTGTTGATACCGTTGAGAAGGACAGGGCCGGCGGCTGTGTGGATCGCAGGTCGACTATGCCTGACCAATTATGCGGGTCGCTGTGTGCGGGCGTGACGGGATTGCGTCGGAAGGAGAGGGGTGGAACGTCATGGGTCTGTACAGTGGGTCTCACTACCCGTGTATTGGAGGGGACTGGTGCAGATGCAGGTGTTGGGGCGGCATGCACCGTCTCCTCTGCCGCAACTGTGGCAATGTTGCCAACCGTAAGGTCTGCCTCGGAGAATAGATCCGAGGAAGCAGAGGTCGACGCGGGAAGCGGATCTGCGCGGGCAAACTCACGCAATTCACGGTCAAGGCGCACGAGAGGAGACTCAAGTGACATGCCCCAAGACGGATCAGTGCCTGGTGGCAGTGGTGTAGATGCGTCATTCGCTCCCCGTGTCCGTGCAACCGTTGCTGCTGGCGTGGAGGAGACTGCGGCTTGTGCGGGGACGAAGGAAGTTTCGGATGGCGTGCGATTCGGGTTGAACGTATCAGCATTGAATCCAGATGCGACTGACAAACCTTCAGGGCAAGGAGATGTGCGTGGTTCCTCCATGGCCGCGCCGGATGAAGTCTCTTGCAGGGAAGATAGGTCATCGTAAGTCGGTATGCGCACCTGGGCAGCCTGCTCATAAAAGGACGTCCAGAACTGAGGGGAGGAATTGTCATGTGCGGAATATCTCCGATGTATATACGCATATACCTTGGCTGCTTCGCGCGCAGGCTCAGTACCGATCGAGTATCGTTTAAAAGCAGGCAAGATACGGTTCGAGAGAACTTGTTGCATCTTGGAAAAGTTGGCATCGATGTCCTGCAGTAGCAAGCGCGAACTCAAAATCAAGACAAAAACATCGAGAGCTCTAAACTGACCTGGAGCTTCAGGGTGATGAGCTGGTCAATTTGGTCAATTTGATCAGTAACAGAAGCGGAGGTGTCAAGCCCGGCGACGGTGATGGATGTGGGGTCTGAGCTTGGTTTCCATCGAGGAGGATTCTCAGGTATGGGTTTTAGTTCCTTGATGGTAGTAGACATTGTGTGGGTACGGTAGTGCGCGTCGACAAAGCGACCCGACGTGCCTTTCGTGATCACGTGGTCGATACCTCAGTCTGTTCCATCATGATCTGATCTAGGTTTCAGAGTTACGGGCTGTCTACCGCCTCATATCTTTAGTATCGCTTACGGGATGACTGTTATCGGGCACAGTGCGGCATGCTTTGGAAATGGTACCCAATGTTTTGGAGCTAGAGGGGAGTACTCGCTGGGGAAGATGATCAGAACGTTAGCCTTGGGACAAATTGGTTGCCGCGTGCGATACGTACTCTTAGCCATGCCGGCATATGACAGTGAGTATCGTCCCATATCAGTTCAAGAACTCACAAAGTTTGATCTGTCAGGTTCTCAGAAATCGAATGGGGTTACATTGCAATCTTTCCGCGTTGCAAGCATGATTCGACCAACGCGGACATAGCGGTTGTTTCCTAACTTCCATGACCCTCCGCGGGTCCTCATCGTGTAAGTGGGGGTGCCCGTCTAGATGTTACCTATTACTCCCTAACGGAACCGAAATCTTCTCGCAGGACGTCCTTTTATTAAACCGGTTTTGTTTCCTTCGGCCTTGATGGCCCCTTCACCTCAGAAAGCGTCCTGGAGGCGCAGCGACACCACCCTTATTCCTTCTGATGATGTCGGGGCAGGTGGTGACAGCTCTGGTGCGGCCATGTAACATTTACATATGCAGGCGACTCTAATTATCTCCGATCCGGCCCTTACACCTACATAGCTTCTGGACAGCAGAGCAGCCCGCTGACAGGTCAGGATGTTAGCTCAACCCCGGACTATTTTCCATCACCCTCGATGACTTTACAGACATCCTCATCACGCTCTATTGCTAGTGCGTATTGTCCTTTCGGCCTTTCACGCTTTATGTTCATTATCGACATATTACCCAGTCTCTTCCTCATCGTTATTCCGATCTCCAACAAGTTCTTCTACAATAAGTACTCACCCATCGTCCGCCATCGGCTTTGCAACGTCCTCGAAGTCTCTCAGTGACGGTACGTCGGCGAGTATTATCCTACGCAACCAGTGTTGTGATGAAGAGTCGGGAACAGCATTGTCTCCTACCAATACCCAGTCGATCTTTTCCTCTTTCGGCAAGCCAACTCTCACTGTCTCTAGTTTAGGTCCTTCATCCTTTGTTGTCTCCAAGTGCGTTTCCACTGTCGTGATATTCCTTTGTGGCATGCTAGTGCACATCCGCTAACATGCCTTAATCACAGCCCCCTGGCGTCATCCGGGTCACAGTCGGCTGTCATAACCAAGCCCTTTGCACCCCCAGTTGTCCAGAGTACTCTTCACACACTCATTGATACCAGGCTGCCTGCCTCTACCCCCTTTCCAGTTCCAGCGAGAATACATGATGGTCCGTCACTCACTTCGACCCCTCAAATTGGCCCGAGCCCCCTGTCTCATTTGGGGGTGATACACCTGCGAACATCGCGGATTCGGGATTTTCAGACGTGCTGGATGTCATTAGTCCCGCGATTCCAACACCATCTGGCGGGCAGCCTCAGGGGATAACCGCGGCGACGATCGGAGGGCTTGTCGATCCGTCGATTCCCAATGGCGAGACTATTGGCCCTGTGCCTCTTACCTCGGCTCTTCTCCCTGGAGAAATAGGGATTTCCAGCATTACTACCGCTCCCCCAACTACCGCCATTTCCACCATTCCTCCATCGATTCCCTCTCGGTACGTTGTACCTTTTGTTTTGTCTCTCCATACATCTGACGACTGTATGTCCAGCGTCGGCCAGATTGACATCGTCGGAAGCCAGCATGGTCCAGACAACGACGGCAATAAGTCCAAGATCACCTCTGATGTTCCTTTTACCGAGACATCGGGCACGCATACTTCTATAGGCACATCGGAGACAGTTATAACGATTCCGCCGACCAAAGTGCCAGTTCATTCTCACAGATACCCAAACAGGTCAGCGACTTCGAATTCTGGTTTGGCCCAGCTCGATGATGACATGCCTCTCACTGTTCATTTTTAAAGGTCTGTTCCCATAGCGGTGATTGCCGTCCCCATCTTGTCGGTGGCTGTCATCATCGCTCTCGTTCTCACTGTCTTGCGTCGCCGCTGGCGGCTTCAGCATCAGCGTATCCAGGCTCGTATTCAATGGCCCACGTTTGTTGGCTTCTCGCAGGTGCGGGAAATGCACCAGGAGTCCGTGCTACACTCTAGAGAAGGACCGCCCTCTCTCCCGCCCCTCCAGAGTACCGTTGGCTGGAACGACCCGTCCCCTGGTGCATTCGCCTTTGGGGAACCGCCACAGGACCCCTTTGCGCCTACGCCTCCGATGATTTTTAGACCACTGCCTAATGGTTCTCCCCCCTTGGATCGACCACTTAGTATCCGGACGATACGTCGCGTTCCGGTGCCCGACCCGTTCCAGGGTTCTTCTGGACGCACGTCGAGCTTGGTGGGCTCGCCCGAAGGATCAAACGGACCTATAATTAGCCAGACAAGCTCTCACGATGAGCACCCTCATGCTCTGACGAATATCGATAATGTACGTCTCTTCCTTTTGTTGATCAAGGTGACATCCATTTAATCTTTCTTCCAACTGCTTTGACAGGTCGGGTGGGCTGTGTGAGACGATGCACCTTGCGGCGAGCTGTGCGGTCGGACCAGAGTAGATAGATATTTGTTCGCCAGTTGGGACTTTTCAACTGCTTGTGTGCTAATCGCTCTGACGGCCATTTTGATAATGTCATCGTGCTGTGACTTGTTCTAAGTTGCAGCAGTTGCAATTGAACACAACAGCCCCAAACAAGACTCGCTTGATCATAACTTCCTCACCGCCATGGCCAACAATGAGGATCTGATTGACTATTACTCTCTTCTTCGTATCACACGTTCAGCTTCTCCGAATACGATAAAGGCTGCATATCACCGTGCACTTCTCCGTGCACACCCCGACAAAGTCAGGCAGCGTGCCGATGATTCATCACAATTGGCGGATGTTGGACTGCTCCACGATGCTTTTGTGACGTTGTCCTCGACAACACTACGCTCTGCGTACGATGCACAGGGCATGCGGAGTCATCGCACGGATCCACGTCCATCCCAAGTCGTTTCCTTAGAGCGGTTCGAGTGTTCAGATCTAGAGGGACCCGACGGTCGTACGATATCGACTTGTTGGACATTTCCCTGTCGCTGTGGTGGTAAATACGAGGTCACTGATGATCACCTCGAACGCGGTCTGCATTTGGTTGGGTGTGGGAGCTGCTCGGAGGTTATTTGGGCGGGATACGAGGTGGTCAACGAGGTCGACGGGCGAGACAGTGCTCAGCTGGAAACGAAGTAAGTCACAACTGAACGAGTTGATAGCGTAGTTGAATTTTAATCAGCTTTCACCGGTTCACTGATGCCATCAGAACTTGAAGCATCGATCTGAGTGTACATTGCTCAACATCGCAATAGTTTGCGGGTCCTTCTCTATCGCCGTGCGATCATTCTTCCATCCCTAACTCTTCAACTCGAGGTGACGTCGCCAACTCGCTGCCCGAGCGGAAGACAATCAAAATTTATGATCTCTCCCTTCCCAACCCTGACGCATGCCACATGCCACATGCCTCTCAACTTACCTTCGTAGCGAACAAAGCGTCGCCCCTCCGGCTCCAACTACTTTACATGTCATGGACAAGCCAGAACTTGAAGTACATTCGCACGCTAGAATCATGACGATTGGCGAGGAACCAAAGTGCAAGGGAAGAAAAGGATAATATTCGGCCCACCGCGTTGTGATAGTCGTCACCGTACACGGCTTTCAGTACAGTACAGTACGTCTCGGGCCCGATTTCGTAGTAAAAACTTCATTCAGCTTGTGGATTTTCCGTACACTCATCGTGTTATGATGCAAATTGTAGAATAAAGCGAAAAAAAAATGTGCGAGAGGTCCTCCCAAGTTTTTATTGCTAATGACCGAGGGAGGCGTAACGCCGGGAGCGGCGTAGTGCCTCTTGATAGATAAGGCCGATAAGGGATCATCAACCCATCAGAAATTCCGTCATCCCTTTCCTCTCCCCCACACAGTATGGTTCAAGTGAAGAACAAGATCTGCCTCATGTAGTTGCTTCACCCACGTAAATTATCCCCCTATCCTGACCTGGTTTTGCGTTGGGATAGTGTGCACGACGGTTGGGGTGTTGCTCACGAGGAAGGCCTGAAGGGCAATGCCATCGAAGCGGGCACGACGACGAACATGGACACCATCGCCAAGGAAAATGCATACCGCACGCTTGCTGCTCACGGGCTAGCAGTCGGACTTTCCGATGGGCTCATGGGAAATTCGGAAGTCGGGTCTGTCCACTCTCTGTTGTCCTCCGTCATTGACCAGAGGGCCCCACTGACTGGCGGGGGAAAACAGACATTTGAATATTGGTGCAGGGCGCATCGTGTGGCAAGATATCGTCCGGATCGACGTTACAGTTAAGAAGCGCCAATTCCACAAAAACGACGCCATCCTCTCGAGCTTCAAGCGGGCCAAAGACACAAACGGACGGCTGCACCTTCTCGGTCTCGTATGACGTTACCCTCTCTGTCCCATTCGCTGATATCTCACTGTAACACGCTGCTATAACCTGACCTCTGAACGGGGCGGCATAGGTATCGGATGGCGGTGTCCATTCTCACAATACACACCTATATGCGTTACTCGAGACCGCCAAGGAAGTTGGGGTGCCGCATGTGTACGTCCATTTCTTAGGCGACGGGCGCGACACCGCACCTCGCTCTGCGGCCGGCTACGCGCGCGAACTGCGCGATTACATCCAGAAAGTCGGCATCGGTCAAGTCGCGACTATCGTGGGACGTTACTACGCCATGGACCGTGACAAGCGCTGGGACCGCGTCAAAATTGCTGTCGATGGGCTCGTGCACGGGAAAGGCGAGGCCATCGCTGAGGAGGGCGATTATGTCAAGGCGATCGAGGCTAGGTATGAGAAGGATGAGACGGACGAATTTTTAAAGCCTATCATTGTGAATGGTGACTCGGGTCGGATTAAAGGTGGGTTTTTTCCACTCTACTCCTACCAATTTTTCATCTACTGCATGGTTGTGACAATAGATGGTGATACTCTGTTCTTATTCAATTATCGCTCGGACCGCATGCGCGAGATCAGCACCGTACTTGGCCAACTGGCGAAACCGGTGGAAGTAGACATACCAAAAGATCTTGTGAGCTCGTCCTCTTTCCCGCGCACCTCGTCATTTCTGTTATATATTCTGAGGAAATTGACAGCACATAACCACCATGTCCCGCTACAATGCGGAGTTCCCGTTTCCAGTTGCCTACCTGCCTCAAGCGATGACTAACGTGCTCGCCGAATGGCTCTCCAAGCACGACATCAAGCAGGCGCACATAGCAGGTCAGTCATACGCGATCTCGGTTCTTTGCCGAGCCTATCTCTTCTCGTGCATTTAAATAGACATTGACACTTTTCCTACGTGTTGCACAGAGACGGAAAAGTACGCACATGTCACATTTTTCTTCAATGGAGGCGTCGAGAAGCAGTTCGATGGGGAGGAACGGCATATGATTGATTCTCCCAAAGTCGCGACATATGACAAACTGCCTAAGATGAGTGTGCAGGGAGTCGCGGATAAAGTCGCACAAGTCGTCCGGGCGGACCAGCACGAGTTTGTCATGTGCAACTTTGCACCGCCGGATATGGTGCGTCCACTATTGTTGTCTTCCCTTCTTTCACAGACTGTTTTTTTCTCACCCTTTCATAAACTTATGCTTGGTGATTGGTTTTTGGATGATGTGTTTTATTATATCATACATAGGTCGGGCATACCGGCGTGTTTGACGCAGCCGTCGAAGCTATTACTCACACCGACGCGGCAGTCGGTACAATCTACGAAGCGTGCCAAGAGGCGGGCTACACCCTCGTCATAACGGCTGACCACGGCAACGCAGAGCAGATGATCAACTTGGACACAGGAGCCCCACACACGGCCCATACGACCAATAAGGTCCCGTTCATTATCGCGGGACCAAAGAACGCCAAGCCCATATTCACGGATGACAAGGACAGGAAGGAGGGAGAAGAAGAAGGTGCTCTGTGCGATGTTGCGCCAACCGTGTTGGCGCTGTTTGGACTCGAGCAACCTGAGGGTGCGTTCTAATTATTTTTCTTGCTGGCTCCCAGCCGAAATGAGCTGAACAACTCCGGCTCATTCTCGCCGCATACAGAAATGACTGGGCGATCGCTACTCGCTTCATAAGTCGGGCGTAAATATTATAGATGGAATGGGTGTATAGACTAAAAAAGGCAAAAGAGGTGTATCGATATGGTTTAGCACTGCAGACCTACGTGAATCAAGTATAGAGCCCAAATACAGTATGTAAGTTACCATTCTTGTGTACCCGTGTTTCCCACCCGCCTGTGAGGAATTAGAAACCTTGTAATTCAACAAGTAGGGAATCGCCGTACAAAGAGACGGTGGGAATCGAGAATGTGGGTATGCTGCAGACACAGCGCGAGTTTAGAATATACTACACCTACACAATTGCTCAGTATTTTCGTGGTTATGCTCCAAGCATCCTTGGTCTCGAATTCTTACAAGCGCCGCCGTGTCACAAGTTTGATCTAATCAAATGATCTGATTTTACAAAAGAAATAGCACACATTAGATTTTGGCCAAGGATCAAGCTTGCCAAGTGTAGTTTTCAAAATAAATACTCGTGACAACGTGTGACTGTTCGAATGAGGGGATCTGTTCAAAGGAGGGGGGTACGTGATAGGATGGTATACGTGTGAAAGCAAACGAACGTGAGAAACTCTAAGTGGACACGCGAGGGCGCAGAGGCAGCCGGACACTAGTCCAACAAGTCGGCATTCGCTATGAAGCACGTTGGGGCGTGTCTTGTTCAGAATCGAATGGGGATAGGTGCACTTGGGCGCCGGAAGCGTAAGGTCCAGTAGGATCCGCATGAAGGTTCACATTTGAGCGTGAGCGAGCAAGTACTTCGCTGGCCACGTCTTCGCCGTACTGTTCAGCCAATTGACTGGTGGATGTTAGTTGACGGAAACATTTCGCGAGAGGATGGGGCGAGACCGTACCTAGCGTAGTTGTCCATGATAACCGCCATCGAGTTCATGCTAAGCCGGTAGGCCTTGGGCATCATGCCTTTACCAAAGCGGTATGTGATATGATTTGAACACAGCAGCCCGACGACGATAACCGCGATCTGGAAGGGCACGAGACCAAAGACGACCGTGTACCAGCGCTTGAGGACGAAACGCTCGAAATCCATGTAGGGACCCTTGCAGCCGGGAAGTACGGAGCGTGAGTAGCACACTTGGGAAATTGCGGCCTCGACAAACGGGGAGAAAAAGCCGCAACAGTTGAGTTGATTCTGGATACGGAGCCATTCATTGAGGCCGAAATCGTGACCCCATTGAAAGTTGACCTTGCCGTCAAGGTTAAAATTGCGCCGCTTGAAGGCAAAGTAGCCCGGGGTGACGAGGAGGACAAAACATATCCAAAGAAAGAAGGTGTACACGGCAAGGAACGACCGGTTGTTAAGGAGGATTCCGGCCCAGCCCATGAGAGAGGTGATGACACCAAAGGCAGCAGCGATAGTGGACATGATGAGCTCGGTGCGATTGCCTACCCGGACAACGTCGGCATGTTTCCAAACGTCAAACCAAGTACAAAGCACGAATATGATGCCAGCGAGGGAATATCCAGAGAACTAAAATAGAGCCAAAAAAGGAAATCAGCAAATGACGTTCACGACTGAGTGAACGGTGGAAAACATAGAACAGGGAGTCGAAAAAGAGAAAAAGAATGCTTACGAGGAAATTGGAGAAAAAGAGTGTCCACTTGAATCCGTTCCATCTGAGGCGGGGCTTGGTGCGCCCACCCTCCTTGGTGAAAAAGCTTCCCTGGATGCCATCGTAGTCCTCGTCTCCATCCCCTGGCATACGAGCCTCGCCGCTGCGAAATGCTTCACGCCCTCCGCCACGTTTGGGACCTAGGGGAAAGGCTTTGCCACGGTTCTTGAGGCCGTTGTAAAGGACTGCATCTGAGAATTTGGTAGGGAGGTAGTTGACGGATAAAGAGAGAGAGGACTGTGCGCCGAGGTAGGGAGAACCTGTACGTAGTGAACCAGTGGCCAGAGAGACGTTGGAGGCAAAGGGAAGATTTGGGGGCACGAGCTTTGAGTTGGCCTGGGGGAGCATGTGTTGTTGGGATGTAGCAACGGAATAAGCCGAGTGGGCGATCGAGTCGATGGAGAGGCGACGAGAAGGGCTAGTGATATAGGGATTAGGAAAGATCCGTGAAAGAAGTGGTTCACGTACGAAGTTCCGTCCATCTTGACAAGTAAAAAGTGCGAATGTGAAACGTAAGTGCGGTCAAAGGGCGGATTAGACGTTAGTCGCTTACCGACCCTCGGGCCGTCCCCGAGGAACCTTGGACGCCCGCTTGGGAAAGGCTAGCGAGGTATGTCGACCACACTCGCTGCATCTCTGTACATTACACACTTTGGGCCTGGGAGAAGAGGACAAAGAATAAAAATGGATCCAACCTGGACATGGACCGCCGGCTTATCCTTATCCGACAGGAGCAGGCTGCCTCTTACATAAATTGCTGGACTCATGACACGTCAGGTGTGCTACTGTGCATTCATTCATGCATGGTCATTCTTTCCACTCAGAAGTTCCAGAACCCGGACCATGCCAGTAGTGTAGTCGCTTGTTGACATGTTGACACGTTGACACGTAGTCGTCGGATACTGTAATGTTTATCATTATTTACGATAAAGGCCAAGATCGATATTCCCATGATACGACTCGGCGTTGTTGGTCGTGTACGCCACACTTGCTTCACTAAACGAGCATTCACAAGCCGCAGATATCACTCACTGGGTACACGCAACATGTCTTGCATCACTACACACCCCTCGCTCAGAAAAGTCTCAACCGAAAGTAGGTATTCTTCTTAGCATCGAGTTCTTATGTTGGTGCGTGGCGATTAAAATCGTGCTTCAGATGCGCCCCAGGCGATAGGGCCATATAGTCAAGCCATCGTGAGCCCGCCCTTTGTGTTCGTCTCCGGATGCCTCGGCTTCGATCCCAAAACCGGCACATTCGTCGAGGGCGGTGTGGAAGCGCAAACACGCCAAGCGCTCCAGAATTTGAAAAGTATTGTTGAGGCTAGCGGGAGCCAAGTTGGGAAGATCGTCAAGACAACCGTACGTGTGTCCATCCTTTTGTTTGACTTGCTCAAAATAGTACTGTCCGAGAGACATTTGACCTGATGGTACTATATAGGTCTTCGTGAAGAACATGAATGATTTTGGATCCATCAACGCAATTTATCAAGAGTTTTTTGGGGAGCATAAACCTACAAGGTGTGTGCGACGTCCGTCGATCCATTGCTGAAGGGTGGTGATAAAATACTCTGCTAGAACGTTGGTCGAGGTATCTCGCATCCCTCGCGATGGGCTCTTTGAGATCGAGGCTATCGCATCAGTAACAGCCACATGATTCTGAGACACCTTCAGGCTGATCAGGCCCATCATCAGATCCTAATGTAATATAGCAACTCGAATTCTTCCCTTCAACTAAGTTACCTCGTCCCTATTGTACTTGTAATTCTACAGGCAGACGGAGCCTTGGAACTCTCTGTTAGACCGACCGTCTGAAGTGGCCAAGCAGGCATATGCATAGCAATGACATGTACTCATGCGTCAGATGCATGCGTCAGATGTCCTGTGGAGAGAGTCGTGGAGAGTCACGCCACTCGGTGTTGTGCTCACGTGACATGCGTGTACGCGAGTTAACGTTGGTTCCGCTACCATTGCAATAATATATGACATCACTTTGTGGAATGCAAGGTGGTGTATCCCGCAAAGTGACGTCGTTTCTCTCTCAGTTGTGGCTCAGTTGTGGTATATAAGATGTTTATCGGTCGGTTCGTCTCCTCTCACATCCTACCCAACATGTCCCTCCCCAACGCTGCCAAAGATACCACTGAGCATCCCCCCAAGAACGCTGTTGCCGCTCCCGTCAACAAGCAGGAGAAGGATGCTGATGTCGACAGAAAAGTACTGTCGTTCATGCATCTTCCTCTTACCCTCTTGCTCACCCTCCTCCTTCTGTTAGCTCCGATTCTATGGTGTCATTCAGGCTTTCCGCCAAGGGCGTTATCCTTCCAACGGCCAGATTGACTCCGCCTTGAGATATGTCCTCGAACAATCTTCCGTAGATCAGGATCAGCTTTCTCCTGAGGGTCGTAAACTTATCCAAGACTGTCGCGATATCATTGAGACTGCCCGCATCATTGTTCGAGAGAAGAATTCAGACGAATTGTTCCAGAACTTCTTGTGGAATACAAGCAGTGTGGACCTCAGTAGCGCGAGGAAAGGTCCAAATGAAGTCCTTCCCGTTGACAAGTCGAAAGTCGAAGATGATCGCCGCCAGGGTATGTGTTGTTTCTTCATCTTCAACTCGCTTAACCTCGTCGTGATGCAGCCGCACGACACCTTCGAACTCTTGGCGATCTCATTGCTACGAACTCCGAAGTTCGTAAGATTCTTTCCGACTTTTCCGTCATTGGTCGCGACATCTTAGCTCGTACCGCTTCCCATGCGGTAGAGGGAGTTCGCCCCGAGCAGGATGCCCTTACGAAGGTCGACCGACCTGCCCCTTTGGATCAGTTCGAAGCAGCCAGTAGCAGGCAGGTCGGACATAACGGGACTCCTGAGGGGCAAGTGCTTGCCGCGTCTCAAACTGTGGACGATGTACAACACTCCGAGGTAATCGGAGTCAAAGCTGCTACGGAGTATGTTCCCGTTCTTCACCTCTCTCCTTCCATATATCTAACTGGTTTAACAGCGGTTCAATTGATGCCGACGCCGAAGGTGTCACCAAAAAGTCCGGTCTTACAGGTCGCTTGCAGAATTTAAAGGCGAGTATCGAGCTTGATGAGGAAACACATGTATTCTTAAAGCCATTAATTAGAATGGCTTGTCCGACCTTGTCCCTCAAGAACATAAAGATGAGGCACGCAATCAAATGGATCAAGGCCGCAAAGTCCTTGCAGAAGATTATTTCCCCGAGGACCGACGTGACCAGTTTATTTATCGCATTAAGAAGGTATATTAGCCGATTTGGTGGTCCTCTTCAATGCATTAATCTACCGAGCAGGCCATTCTAGAGTGTCAGAAACACGACGATTATCAAGAGAGTATTCGCTGGCTTCTCGGTATATTCGAGGAGTACGGCGAACATGGCAGGCACATCGCTGACGTGGGGAAAGAAGCCGGGGGCCAAGTCGCATCTGTACGTTATTTGTGGGGCGCAGTGACCGTAACTTACCATTTGTTTCACGTAGGATGATGTTCTTCGGACCTCAACAACTCAGATCCGTACACTGCTTGAACGCTTCGCTAATGGGAAGAGCATGGACATCATTATCGAACCCATAAACCAACTTATCGATGATGCGAAGAATGACGAGGAGTTCCGTCAATGGTTCCAATCAGTCGATGCTTACACGCGTAAGCTGTTGTTGGAACCTGGCTATGTTCTTGAGCCGGCGTGCAATTCAGAAGGACGTCAGGTCCGCGAGTCTGGCAGGCGCTTCTACAGTGAAAAATATAAGGCCCATTTCGATCGTCTTTTCGATTCGATCGGCACCTGGTTTAGCTCTATGGGCGAAGACCCACTCAACAAGCGCTTTGGCGACGACTGGGCGCGCCTCACTCGTGATCTACTTTTCGATAGCGAGGGTAGTCTCAAGTTCAAGCCGGAACTCTGGATGGATATTCGAAAGGTTATTCTGCCGTCAATTGTTGATCGTGTACGCCATGTTTGTTCCGATTCGGTGTTAATTAGCTGCTTGACTTGTTCCGCAGGTCGGACACATCCCTATTCCTCGAATCGAGTACACAGACGAGTCTTTGGACCTTGTCGTTGAAAACCTTACCCTTCAGGGTAGCAATTTGTTCCCAAACATCGTGTCGATCGAAATGCAAAATTTCTTGAAATTTTCACCCTACAATGCCATCGACGATCTTGGTCATCACGAATTCACAATGACGTTTGGGCAAATTCAGGCCGATATGCGTGACGTTGCCTTCTACTTCCGGAAGAAAACCGGAATTCCGAAATTGAGCGATTCGGGACTAGCTGATGTACTACTCGGAGGGCAGGGGCTTACGGTTCGTGTCCCCTTTTACATACTCCGCACACTGACAGCATCGCAGGCTACTGTCCACCTCGTCTCCGCGGATAAGACAAGTCATCCGTCTTCAAAGTTAAGAGCGTCCGCGTCAAAGTGGACTCTCTTAAGTTTTCTATCCGTGACTCGAAGCATGATATCCTTTATAAAACCCTCCGCCTGTTAGCGTCCAACCTGATAAAAAAACAAATTCAAAAGGCCGTCGCAGACGCCATTACGACTGGCATGGAATATGTTGATGGCCAACTGGTTGCAGTACGAGATCGCGTAAACGAGGCGCGTGCTTCTTCCGACAGTTCAAAGACGGATGTTCTACGTGCCGCGTTCCAAGGCAGGAGAGAGGACGAGAAGTCTGTTAGCGGGAGCAATGTAGAGCGTAAAAGTCATTTCAAGGTCGTTGCGAAGCGTAATTCTGCCATTCTACCTGAACATGGACATCCTTCCG
This sequence comes from Russula aff. rugulosa BPL654, assembly GCA_022496225.1. Classification (NCBI taxonomy): domain Eukaryota; kingdom Fungi; phylum Basidiomycota; class Agaricomycetes; order Russulales; family Russulaceae; genus Russula; species Russula aff. rugulosa BPL654. The sequence goes on along the minus strand of WTXE01000038.1, from coordinate 2,176 downwards.
GTTGGGCGGGCAAAGTTCAAGAACGCGCCGAGGCTGCCGCAACTGGTGAAAGCTGGCACTCAGATGCGTGCGTATTGCTCCCCTCATTGTATTACAGTAATGTCACCTGATTGTTACTTTAGATTCACCATTGTTTGACATCACTACGAGTGATCTTCATGGCCTTAATTGAGTCCTTTCCCGTATTTGATTTTATGCGTGGCTCTTATGCGCGCATACCCATTCGCTGGTACTTGTACTTTATAATATAAATTAAACGCGCACGTTGGAGGTTCTTTGCGTCTCTCAATCTATAGGGCGCGAGAACAATAAATCTGTTGTACTTCACCTATCATTATTGGACACCATAGCCAAGTGGTTACGGCGATAGATTAGAAATCTATTTCCCTTTGGGAGCGCAGGTTCGAATCCTGCTGGTGTCGAATTATTTTTAGCTTCGGCCTCAATCAGATTGGACTTGGTCTTGATTCCTACGCCTACACCATGAACAGTACTCATGCGACCGTGACGATAGACATCGTGAGCTTGCTTTTTTTTAACTAATTATCTTTGTAGGCTGAATACCTGTGTACAGATCCTCGATCGTCAGAACACTCGTGAGATCTTGTGCGCCCTGCTCCATGCAATTCTCTTTCACCGCCTTTTCGGGACGATCAGACCGCAAACATTTGAGGTTCTCGATGTAACCATGGTTCGTCTATCTATTGACACCATATCTCCTTCCTATTCTCACTATGATGATGCGGTAGCCCGGTGTCGCTGATCCAACCATGGAGCAACTCGTCGAAGAAAAGGTAGATGCGTTCTGGAAGGGTCTGGAGAACGTTGCACTCAAACGAGGAGAGGTTCGTTGGAGACTGCATTTCCGAAGGGTTTGACTAACTATTGTTCAAGATTTCAGTCACACTCTCGAAAAAGGATCAAAAAAAGGCGTGGCTTGGGATCACTACGTATGAGGTGCGTCAACAGAGTATCTCACCGTGGTTTTACTGTACTGCGGCCAACATTTTCTGTTCCTGAACACAGGAAGAAGTTGCATGGGAACAGTGGTGCGTCGTGTCGTGTCTGAACCTCAACCAACCCGTACATTTTCACCGACAACTCAAACTCTGATCAATGGTAGGATAATCAACGCAGAAATACGTCAACCGAAGTCCGAAAAAGGTACAGCACAATGCCCATGACCATCCCCTTATTTGGGATGCCTTCCATTTATCTCGATTTAACTGATTATCTTTCACCCTGCTGTTATTCAGAACGGCAGCAATTTAACCAGAACCTTGCCGCGACATTATCGAAGAGCTTACGCGTAATGCTCACTCACACGTCTTCCGAACAAGGTCGCGGTGCTGTGCCTCCGATCACAAATTCTGATGTATCGCCATTTCCTCTCAAGATCTCTGTACGTGTCGGTGGGGCTGAGCTTGGATGAGTGGAAGGTCGGCGGGCCCAGACGAGCCAGGAATTTTGTGTCTTCATTTACTGCTCGCTAGGCTATCGCTGGTGGGTCCGGGTAGGAAACATATTCCCTGACAGGTAGTGTGATGATTACTTTGTGCAGACTGCGACTCAGACTATTGCGATGAGGACTGGCCTTCGCATTGAAGTTTGGTCCGCTCGGGAAGGAAACATAGGGATCCTTGACATTGGCATCCATTTCAACTTATAGACAATTGTTGTGCAAAAGCGATACAGTATTGTAGTGCGTACTGCGTGACTGGCGTATCCTAACGAAATCTTCGCCCAAATATGTTATCACGCCTAGTCCACCTTATCTTCGACATTATCTTCCTCTTTCTGGCACAAATACACAATATTCCCTCGGGAATGAGTGTATATTACTTGCCATACGCTGCGGGCACAGGATTGGGTCAAACCAATTGAACTTACAGTGACTCGGAACCTTCTCCCGATACAAATCACTAGAATGACGTCTTTAGACCCCGAGATCTGAGAAGTAGTGTAGATCCATAGAGCTCGCGATTCAAGCTATATTCAAGGCCTGCATATAGAATTGAGCTCGACCTTGTCCACTGCGCTTCGAAAGTGAGATGCCCCGGTGCAGATCTCCGTCCTTGGTCTCATAAACTGTTTCCTATTATGTCTTTTAACAAGGATTAGGGTTAGGGTCAGCAGTCGTCACGCTTACGCCTTGCTCAAGCCTGGAAGCCGATGA